>QAXD01000217.1:85046-97149 GCA_004335575.1 Haematococcus sp. NG2 | reverse complement strand
ATACATGTGTCAAACCGCAGCATCGCGGGTTTAACCGCGCAAAGCCATGTAATGATGATGATAACGCATGATGATGCTCCAGTACACATTCCAGCATTGTTACAATGTTAGTGACATGAATCCATGGAGTTGCAACATACCTGCAGCAGGCCATACAGGGTGTTGCCATCTGGTGACAGCGCAAGGCCTGCAGTGGCAAGATATTGACAGCAGAAAGGCGTGATGATATGGGGCCTGACATAGCAGATAGCAGAAAGCAATAGCAACCAGCAAAACACAGGCACAGGGCAGGCAGGAAGGCAGGACAGCGGAAGCAAAGAAGCAGGGGCAAGCTGTTCGGCTACAAGGACATGGAAAACACTGTTGAACGCCAGATGCACATCAGGCACCGCCAGTTTGCCCATGCCAGTGCTATGTGTGCTCAGGGATTGAGCACACGCGCACACACAGGGGACCCTGCAACCCCCGCCCACACCCCCTGCATAGCCCTGCCACGTATGTGGATCACAACCTTACTCAACCACCTCAAGGTGTTGATGTGCACACCTACCTTCCATGCCCTTGTTCGTCTGCCGGCCTCTTGTGGGTGGGTTCAGGCCAGTGTTCTTGTCATCTGCTGCAAAATAGAAGGTGCCATTGGCAAACTTTGGCTTGAGCAGATCAGGCACTGTGATGCCCTTGACAAACACGCCGTCCGGAGTGAATTCGTACTGCGCGCACCAGCAGCGTACGCAAAGGCATGTGAGCAGTGCTCTTGTGACTGAATCTTTGTACCCATGTGCATACACGCAGCGTTGAGACGATAGACCATGAACATCGTGGCACATGAAGTGCATGGGCTGCATGCACACATACTGCACGATCATCTGCAATACAGTACCCACATGCAGCAGTACATGCACGTTCAGCAAACCAACATGTGCTTGCGGTCATGGCCCTGTACATTTCCTTGTTGTGGGGGAGCTTGCTTGCTGCTTACTTTTACTTGTTGTGTGTATCAGGCACGTACCACGGATGGCCCATACTCGTCAGAAACAATCAGGTTGCCATTGCGCTTGACCACGAGGCCTTCCGGATCCATTGACATTCCAACAGTGGTGCCTGTGGGTGCATATGTGCCCCTCTCTGCTTACAATGAAACAGCAGCAGCTGCAGGTGACTGACCGATTGATAAACAAGCCAGCACTGAGCCCGCACCAGTGCCACCAAGCAGGCGCGGGTTGAGACCGTTGTATGCGCCGTCACTGCTGCTCCTCAGCAGCTTAGTGGATTGCAACTGCAGGGTGGAGCTGCAGGCATCAGCAGCAGGAAATGAGAACAAGCAATTGAGCTGTAAGCAGCAGCCGCCTGTGTACAAACTTGTCATTGCTCACGAATAGATCCACATGAACTGCGCGATTGTCTGTGGTGTGCTTGCTTGCTGCAAACGCGATGCACCTGGTTCACTCACCTTGAAAACATGCCGGTAGCTGGGTTGATCCCCAGGTTCACGGTATGGAAGCGACCTGCAACGGCAAGCCAGCATGCATGAACGATTGAGGCTTTACAGGTTACAATCATCTAGTTGCACACCATAACAGGGGCAGGCATTCAGGGACAATGCGTGGCAGGATGCTTAGCGATGCACCAATGGACAACAGACATGTTCACAAATGGTTGAGAAGGAGGGGTGGCCACTGAATCTGTAGCCAACACCATACACCCGTGGATGTTGGCCGGAACGCCAAGGGCATGAGTGGTTAGGGGGGCGCACGGGCAGGGTGTACGGCAGGTTCATGCCTAGGCTAGTGCCAAAGGCCACGTGGCAAGCAGCTGCAAGCAGGGACTTGGCACTGCTTCGTGCCTCCGGGCATGGTCAGGACTGGATGGTCCGGGCCATGGACAAACAGGCATGGAGGGACATGTGTGTAACCGCAGCATCGCGGGTTTAACCGCGCAAAGCCGTGTAATGATGATAACGCATGATGATGACCACACACCCGCCTCCCTGTCCCACCCCTTCCACACGAACGGAACCGTTGCCCCTTGACAACAGCACCTGTTTCTCTTGCAACGCATTTAGCATCATGGATAAGCAAGACTTGAGCGCGCGGTCACAGCCAGCACTGCTTTCAGTATGGTGCATGAGTGTGCATGCCGTGGACAGTTCACACCATAATCGCTGTCCATTCATCGCTGGACATTGCTCACAATCAGTCACAGAACAGCTTGCCACTCACATTTGTAGTCAATCAAACCGCCACCAGGGCCACGGTCCACCAGAAAGTAGTGCGTGTTTGTTGTGTAGTCGTAGAACGCATCACTGCCAAACCTGGGGCCAGCAGCCACATGTGCATGCCAACCCATACACCCAGTTCACAGGCAGGAGTCATGCAATGATTGTGTGTGCTGCTTGTCAAGTAGCTGGCCTTGAGCATGTCACCATGTGCCTGACACTACATTTGCTGTTCATGCCAGTGTCCCTTGAAGAATATTCCCTGCATGGGCATACCACGTCAGGTCAGGCCCATCCATACTGTCACTTGCTCTCATCGGGAAGGCGTGGAGCAATGAGTTCCCTTGCTACACATGCATACAAGGCACCACGCAGACATACCCGCCGATGCGGTCTGTGTTTGCTGTGCCAGCAGGTGTCAGACCAGACAAGTCCGTGGCTGTGCCAGGCACCTCCAGAACATCCACCAAAGTTGCGTAGGTGCCTGCTTGCGCCGTGCGCAGCAACACACATGCCAACAGCACAGCTGACAGTGCCACAGCAGCTGATGTGCTGTGGCGCGTTCCAAGTAAGTGATGCACTGCATGCATGGCAGGAAGACACAGGCATCGAGGGAATCATGCGCGCGCAACAGCCATGCAAGCAGGAAGATTCCCACGGCTGCGCCTTTGGCGCGCACCTATTACACTGCACGCATCGTCGATGCACCAACCCTTCCAGCAGCATCAGCAAGCAATCGGATACAGCAGGTTATGCATACATGCATCAATGTAACGGACAAGTGCACCACGCTGACGCACTGAACAAGTGATTTACTCTTGAATCTACTCACTGAGCTTTCGCAGTATTAGCAGGCCGTGCAGCCGATGGATCCGCGGGCTTGATGATCGACAGACGACACCACAGCAGCCTGACGACAGCCCCAGGACGCCGGGCGTGCTGGAGATCACAGCAACGGCAGTGGGCCTGTTCTTGCTTTGGATGCAGGCGGTCACTCCCGGTTCATTGCAGGCATCTATGGTGATTCTCTGTGCCAGATGCACTGGTGTTCACCAGTGGTGAATCGCAGACCATTGTGATGCGTTGTGTTTAGTTTATGCGATAGGTCCCAACAGCCTACCACGTATCAATTATATACGTCTGTCAGCTGCTGACCGCCTTTGCATTCGCTCTGCATCGATGGCGGCTGACCTGTCGGAGTGGCCAAGGCATTGATGCATCATGGGTCAGGCATTGTTGGCAGCAGGCGCAGATAGACCTCTCTGCAGTGTCTGACCCATTGTCTGCCATCAGTTGCACCCAAAGCACATGAGGTGCACTGGGCGACACGTTGGCAGCAAGCTGCCGACAGTCATCATGTGAGGTTCAGACAGTAATAGGCGCATGCAACATGGCTCATGAGCAGCACTGCATGCTGTATGCAGCACTCCATCAGTGTGCTCACCTGTTGTGCGCCAATGGCATCCTGGTAGGTCCACGTCCGCTTGTTCACCTGGTGACGCAGAAAGCCACACTGCGGGTTCCATTAGCTGTTCATCATTACGGGAGCCTCTCCAACCCGCACCCCATCACCCTATCTCCTACCACACTGTGTCATGTTCAGCTGCAGAACATTCTGCGTCAACTAGCAGAACCCTCACGTACCTCACTGGCGCCTGGCTGGGCAGGCCCACTGTGCAGCTGCCGCCGCCTACACACATGCATAGAAATCTGTAGATTCGCACCCAGCAGCAGTGATGAGCCACCACACACGCTCAGCCCTGTTCATTGCATCAGCCTGGGCTACCACCATGAGAATGTGCGGTTGGAGCAGTGCAGCAGCTGCCGCCGCCAGCCTTGGTGGAGGGGGCACTTGTGGGGCCTTCCCTTCGCTACAGAATGGTGCAGAACATGGGCTGTCGTATGGCAAGTGGGGACCCTTTTCATGGTGGCTAATGCAGACCTACAGGCAGGGGCGAACACGTGTGCGACTTGCAGCATCATGTACAAGGCGTGTGCTGACTGTGCATGGCACAACCTGTCAATTACTTATGCGGGGTTAAAGCATGAAAGCCAAAAGCTGCGCTGCATGCTGAACCATGCAGGCTGGCTTGGTGCATGCCATGGATGGTACAGATATGCTATGGATACTTGTGATCATGCTATGTACAGCCCAACGCACATGCACTGTGCTCTGCCAGCTGTCTCACCAAATGTGACACGGCATCCCTTCCAATCTGCCCAATGCTGGTGCTGTGCTCTTGCTGAAGGAGCCCATTCCTAATGCTCAGGAGCTCAAGTTGATAGTAACTGAAGGCATCTTCATGTTGCAGACAGCGACGGGGATGTGCATCATCACCGCAACGAGGTTCACACAAACAATTCATCGGCGTGCCATCGTGTCCCTAGGCGCCTTGTACACCCCCTCTCTCGCACTGCCTAGGTGTACCCGTGACCTCCATGCTTCCAATAACGCCCTTGTGGCGCTGCTCAACTTAAAGTATCTTCCCACAGACCTGCACATCGCCAGGCCATAAGCTGATCCAGACCTCCAACCCTAGTTGATCTGATCTTGCACAAACATGGCGCATGCTGCTGCCCCTCAAGCAGAGCAATGCGAATGTGTATCATCCTTACACGACCTGCCGGACGATTGCCTCGGGATGGTGTGTGCACAGCTGGACTCGCGCTCGCTTTTCCATTTTTTCCTAACCTCCAAGCGCACTAGGCTGCTGGTTGCTCAGCATATTTATCGCATCCAAGTCCAGCTCCCCGTCTCACAGCTAGGGCCAGCTAGCAGTGCCAGAAAGCCATGCAAGCGCGCAGCCCATGTGGAGCGCTTGTTCCCCCCTGAGGTGGCCAGCATCTGGCAGAGCAGGGCTGTGCCTCTGCACCTCACCATCTGTGCAGCAGCAGTGGCTGAGCAGGGGCCGCACGTCCCAGAGTGTGTGGATAATCTATATCATGTGCGGGCGCTCCACGACGAGCAGCTGGCCGCCTTTCTGGAGCAGGCTCCATGCGATTGGTGCCAAGCTGTACGAGAGGTTTCGCTCAAGGTACGGCCACCATGGCGCTGTTCTTGTTGCGTGATACGCTTCACATGCATTCCATGCACAGCCTGAGCCCTGTTGCTGAGCCCTGTCGCAGCTGAGCCCTGTTGCAGTCTGGGCCCCTGGCATTCTTAGCGTCTCGAGTGCCTCTATTATTTTGCAATGGGTCAACCTCATCACATGGACTCCTGTTCCTGTGTTTGAAGCGCACGTGCGCTGCATGGGTGTTCCTGAGGCCCTGAAGAGCGGTGATTGTTTGACCAGTTTGGTGAGGCGGGTTGAGCAGTGCTTTTGAGCGGTTTCGGTTTGATCGGGCTGAGCGGTGACTGATTGACCGGTTTAAGCAATGACCGTTTTGACCGGTGACCGGTTTGTGCGGCGATTGCTGATGTGAGTTTTGTTCACACGCGCAGGGTCTGGCACTCACTTCTCTCCGGCCCCTGTGTGGGCCTCGCGCTTGGCTGTCATCGCTCACAAGCCTTGAGCTTCACAGCCCCGTCCTGGTTGGACCCATTTTCACGCCCCTGACCTGCCTGTCAGCTCTCTCAACACTGGTGCTCATGCAGCCAGTGCTGCTGCGCGACTCAAAAGTAGAACATGTCCATTTTGGGTACGCTAATGGAGGTTCATTCAGCGCACCAGATGACGATGCGAGCCGCAGCCTGCTGACATGGGCCGGGGACTATACAAACGCCCTCCCATATGCATCCCTCTCCTGCCTGACTCAGCTGACGCGCCTGGAGGTGCTAGAGGATGAGTGGCGTGAGGAGCGGCGTTCGCAGTGGCTGGAGGATGTCAACTTCCCCTCTATCCTGCGGTCGCTCAAGGACCTCCGCCATGTGCGGCTGCACGTGCCGGGCGCGCCGCCCCCCATCATGGTGTCCGGCATCTCCACTCTGTCAGCGCTCACCCACCTGTCCGCACGTTGGGCATGGGGCAAGAACGACACGCTGCCTGTGGTGGGGCCGCCACCTCAAACTGCGGCCACGGGGGTCAGCGCAGCAGCCGGCAACGGACCTGTGGCGGCTGCTGGGGACGCGGCACAGGCAGTTGAACCTGGTGCCCCACCCAGGCATGGTGCGGCGGCTGCACCCATGCGCCGGCATGCCCTGGACTGCATCGTCATGGGATGCCCAGGGCTCGTGGAGCTGGATTTGCTGGACTTCAGCATCCAGGCACAGCAGGTTGCGGCCCTGCTGCACCTCACACGCCTCACACGCCTCGCGCTCGGCAGCATGGAGCTGAACGGACCACTGGGGGAGCCGGACGGACCGCCGGGGGAGCTGAGCGGACTTCCGGGGGCCCTATCCCTGCCACCTCGCAGCCTGCAGCGCGGTGGGGCTGGTGATGCGGGTGGTGTGGCCCCAGGCGCCAGCGCTGTCAGCAGTGAGGGTGGCAGCATTGGCGGTGGCAGCGGGGCTGGTGTGTGGGTAGGCAGCAGTACAACAGAGCCCACAGGGCGCGCCCAGTCGTCCGCGGGTGCATCTGCAGGCATGTCCGCCGTATTGCCCACGGTGCTCAGCAGCTGCCGTCCAACCTGCAGCTGGCGGCGGTTACACCTGTGGTCCTTTGACGGACTGAGCCCCATGGCTGCACACATGCCCTGGGCTGCCCTGCACCACCCGTTGAAGGTCGCACTTCTCACGCTGGACCTCACACCCCTCTCACGGGTCAAGCCAAAGGGCCCGCCAGCTCGCAGCGCCACCCTGGCAGACGATGGTGCGTCCCTGGCCAGCGACCCGGTGGTTTCCCCATTGCTGGCAGCTGCCCGGCAGCTGGGTGCTCACTACGCGCGGCACACGGTGGGTGCCCAACCTGCAGTACAGCCTGTACTCCCGGGTCGAACCGGCATGTCAGTCGTACCGCAGCCTGCTGCAGTACGCCAGTCGCTACTGCCCAGCGGTAAAGGAGCCGCAGGGATACACTGGGGAGCCATCCCCAAGTGCAGGGTGGAACTGCCACGTGCTGTGCAAGCACAGCCTGCTGGTGGTGGTGTGGCCCATGCACGCCCCCACCTGGCCTCCTGGCTGGCGCTGCATAATGCAGGCGGGCGAGTGGCTGCTGCAGATGCCAGCAGCTCTGCAGCCGCTGCTGCAGCTGCCAGCAACGGTGAAGCCGCTGCAAGCAGCAGTGATGGTGCAGTGATTGCAGCTGGTGGGGGTACGGGCACGGGCGATGTGGCTGCTGCTGGCGCCCAGGACCTCACAGCCGCAGGTGCTCAAGGACCCGACACCAAGGCTCCTGCAGCCTCCGCCTCTCGCAATGCGCCTGCAGCAGCAGCACCTGCTGATGCCTACCTGCCAGGCCTGTGTGCAGTGTTAAGTGCCCTGGAGCCCCTGGCGCCTCACATCCACAGGCTGGAGATCCGTGAGAGGGATGCAGGGCCTGGCTGGCAGGGAGCGCCTCTGCCCATGAGCCCCGCACGGCTGGTGGCTGTGGCGCATGCGCTGGGACGCCATGCACACCATGTGGACCTGGTGGTGCATGAGGGGCTGCTGCCATGCTTGACGGACGCTGACCTGTTCCCAGCCATCCGGGAGCTCAGTCTGCAAGGCAACAAGCAGGCGCTGAAGAGTAGGGTACGTTGGGCTGCCCTGCTGCCGTCTGTTTGTGCGGCACACCCCCACTTGGCACGCATCTCTCTGCCCCTAGAGCGCAGTGGGGCTGATCTGGCTCTGAGGCAGGCCAGGGAGGCTTTGGCAAGGGAGGGGTTGGAGCACGTGCAGCTGTCTGTACGGTGACAGTGGCTTCAAGAGACGTAATCTGCGAAGTGGAATGCTGCCAGGTGCCGGGGATGTCTCCCTTACCGTCGTGCATCTTCAGGGCGTGGTTCACTGCAGGCAACTGGCATGGTACATTTTTGGGGTTGTGTCTGCCGTCCAGTTGCACATTGCGCAAGTGGGGCATTGAGTTTCAGAGCTAGATGTTAGAGCGTTGAACACACCGGTGGGGATTGTTTGCATGAGTATGTATGACACTACAGCGTGACAGCAGCGGTACTGGCAGCAGCTTTTTTCATGCTTCTGCTGTCGTGTTCTGCTGTGTGACAATTGTTTGCCTCGTTGCTCACCTCTTTTCAGCGATGTTTTTTGGCGAGCTGATTGTTTGAGACCACGGGCATCTTCGTTGGGCATGTGAGCTGTGGTGCTCATATTGATAGGTCTGAGGTGCACATAGTGATAGATAGATCTGTGGTGCACATAATAATAGGTCTGACGTGCACAAGCTCACAGCAGGTGAGCTGTGCCTGAGAGTATAAGTGCTAGGTCTTGGAACCCAAGTGGTGTCGGACGGGCACAGATGGAGTCAAGGTGTGCCGCAGGAGCACAGGCTGCGCATGCGCCTGGCATGGAGGTGCCAGAGCAGGAAGCATTGAGTGCCGTGACAGACTGCAAGCACACGCTATGTGTGTGCGCAACTCCACAGTGGCAGGCAAATGTATGCATCAGGACCTTGGCATGTCCATCACACTGTGGGTGCATGTTGCATGCAGTCCTGAGCCGTCCCTGCTTGGGATTTGTATGTGTGCGTGTGTGCCTTTGACCAGCAGTCAGTTGTGGTAGTTGTGAACCAATACTTCTTATATTCGGCTCTCTGGTTAATCCTCTCAGGCTCCGGCAAGCAGCTGAAAGCTGTGACTTCCGCCGCTGTTATGTGTGGGTGACACTTGACCACCCTTGCCTGCCTCATTGCCGCATGGCCCTCAGCATTATAGCTGCATCCGAGTGACCCCCATGCGCTCGCGGCCATGCACAGCCAACTGAGGAACCTGCCGGGTGACTTGCAGACCTCTCTTGCAGCATGTGGGTGTGGCTTACACAGCGCTGGGACCAGGCCAGGAACGCTTGTAAACATGTTCATGTGACACAAGCCTTTCAGCTAGTCAATTGCGCGCCCAAGTGCATCTAGCATCCCAAGTTTTGTGGGTGTCATCCCAACACCCATACACAACATTGCCCCCCAGCCACCCAGCCGTGAACAGGCCGCTTAACTCGTGCAGCTATTGCTGCGCACGCGCTTGCAGCAGACGCCTGAAGGCAGTTGCAGCATGGATGGAACACCCTAGAGACCCCGCCGATGTGATGTGATGATAAATAGGCAGCACAGTCAGTTCCGTTCATTTGAGCCAGAAGCAGCTGATCAAAACCACACTAATGCCTGCGTGTGTGTAAGTGTTACGACCGTAGTCGATGATCCAAAGCTTTCCGCTGTACGGCGCAACTTCAGGATCTGCTGTGGGTCTGTTGGTTGCAATTGCATGTTGGTTACAATTCTGCCATTATTATACCGCGCGCAGTGCTCCACTTCATAGTGCTCCATCGGACCTGAACGGAACCTCACCCCACAAGACATCACACCTGCTGTCCTACTAATCGTGGAAATAAGCGTGTAAAAGCAATTTTTAAGCGCTCAAGAAGCGCATTACCTGTGTGCCTTTGCTGTGCCTGAGCTTTCAGGCGGTTATCGTTGACCCAGCACACATACAGGTCGTCGGGCTACCTGCGGCTGTGCTGACTTGGAGGTAGGTGTGTGCTTGTGCAATGCAGACGACGCTCTCACTCGCAGCACCCCCATGAGTGTACGCTCGTTGCGCATGCAGCGAGCATCATCATGGTGCAGCTCCCAGCCATCGCTGGGCTGCTGCTAGTACTATGTGTTGCCCTTCGCGGCGTAACAGTATCAGGTGCGGCTTGATGGGAGGTCGGTTTGCATTTTGCAGCCGTGCAGGCCCTGATCCAGCTGCACGTGTGCTGCACAGGGCACCTTCGTCATGCATCGGAGACGACGGGAGCGAGCAGGTGAGGCACCAGTTACCGAAGTCCAAAGTTCTGCCGGGGTTCAAGTGTTAGCAGCCGCCTAGCACCTGGTCGCACCACACCGCAGAAGTGCTTTGACTCTTCGAGTCTCCCAGTGGAACACAAGTTGTGGGCCGGGCCTCCATTCTTGTACAGCTGGGTGGCAGTCGTGGTCAAGATAGTCGGCATATGCACGTTAAAAGCGCAACATAACAAGCAAGCACCCACTTACAAGCGCATAACCCGGGGTCGGTTTCACCATCTGGTCGTCATCGCAGATCTCTGTTGCAGACGGCTTACGATCACCTCGATTTGAAGCTTGCGCCGGAAGCTCGCACGTGCGTGTTTGAGATGCAGGGCCTGTCCAGGGTTGTGGGCCATGCATGACCGCGTCATGGTGCCCACATGCACTTGTCCACATTGACATGGCCACACTGACGTATATTTCAGCCCATGTGTGTTGCTGTACGCCTTTGCCATTACTCGTTGCAGCTTCCCCTTCAGCTTTTGCGCGAAAGCGCCGGAGAGCAGCCCTTACGTGCTGAGCGCACCATTTGCCACCTTCAAAGATGGTGTGTTGCTGGAACACAAGTGAATGAGTTGGGCTATGCTGCCTGCTGCCACTGCCCCACACGCCATGCATATGCCAAATGCCATGCTGCACCTGGCTCATCTGAGTGCAGTGCACAGCACATACCGTACCGACATATGGCATGGGCGGCTGCGCACAACAGCAACCCAGTTTGTGCAGATGTGCATGAGCTCTGGTAGCCCTGCCAACCCCATCCCACCCTCTCAAACTCAACAGTGCCACCCTTGCCTTGCCTCATAGGCCTCATGTTGATCAACCTGACGGTGATCCCCAACCCGGGCACTGTAAACACCTCGCAACCCTGCTACCAAAAGCTGGTGGACTCCTTCTTCAAGATCAACATCAAAACAGGCAAGTAGGGGAAGAAGTGTCCAGTGTGTCCTCAGGTCTGCCCTGTGTGCTTTCAGCACAGAATGGATGCGTGCTTGACAGCGACTCAAGCGTAGTGCGCTTATGCTTGTGGTGTTGGTAATTGAGACATAATAATTATGTGCCTGCACAGCTGCCAAGTGCGTGTTGAAGGAAGCAGGCAAGTCAAGCGCAGTGGTGGACGTGCGCTTCAACGGCAGCCCGCGCTGCTTCAACGGCGGCATCACTTGCAGCAACGTGTTCTATGACACCTTCTCAGGCCAGGTGCGCACGCAGTCAGCATCGAGGGTTGATGTCACTGTTGTTCTTCATGGCGTTACACTTCATTTGCATGTGGCGTACTCCTCTACATAAGAGGGGTTTGCCATGCATCACGCAAGGCCAGCTTGCTGATTGAACAAACTGCAGGACGATGCGGTGTTGCGCATCACCAACCTGCGGCTGAACGCGACCACCTCTGTGGGCTCCACCATCTCCATTGCACTCAAGGTAGGCAGCAACGACAGCAGCAACAACATTAGCTCATTGTACAACAACGACATGTGCACTGTGAAGGAGCATGGTGTTGCCTTTCAGCAAACAGAAGCATGCACACGTGCACTTGGTCGGCTTGGGTCATGGCAGTAGACCACTGGTGTGGCTGCGTGCAGGCGCCATGCAACACACCGGATGACTTCACCAATGGTGGCCCGTTCACCTACTTCCTGGCCGAGACCTCCTCCCAAGTGTGCTGCCCTGGTGGGTGGTGAGGTGTGGAAGGGCGTGTGTTGTACAAGGGTGGTGGCCGCCCGTGAGGTGGTTCATGTCTGCACATGAGTGGAGCAGGCATCGGTACAGTGTGTCGCACTCAGGTGCACTGCCTGGTAAAGCCCATGTGTGTGTGTCTGGAGCGCCTCTACAGCATTTGACTCCCGTGCAAGAAAAACATGTGCTGTGCCTTTCTGTCCCCTTGTTCTTGCAGTGCAATCCCTGTGGCTGTCACCCCAGCCTCCCAGCCCCCAGCCGCCTTCGCCCTTGTCACCTCCCCCACCCTCCCCATCTCCCCCGCTTCCGCCCACTCTCCCCAATTCTCCACCCCCTGATACCCCTCCTCCATCCCCCT
>QAXD01000217.1:0-83029 GCA_004335575.1 Haematococcus sp. NG2 | reverse complement strand
GCCTCCTCCCCCACCTCCCCCACCCCCTGGCCAGGGCGCACCTCCACCTAATCCACCTGGACATCCCAAGCCACCACACCCACCTGCACCGCCCGCACCCAACCCACCCATGTGGCCATACCAACGGTGCCCCCTGGGCAACTCATGTGGCATCTCCCCCTGGGTGCTTGATCTGGACACGTATGGCATGCAGGAGGATGGGACCCTGTCCCTGTGCTACAAGGTGGCGCCCAACCACGCCGCTAACACGGAGTCGGTCTGTTACCAGCGGCTGGCGGCGCACGTGGAGAGGGTGGTGTTCAAGACAGGTACACCTCTTAGCCTGTGAGCTTTTCAGTTCGTAAATCTGCTGGCCAGCATATATGCTGACACTGCGACATGCTGCTCTGTGATGCAAGCCCCCCCGTAAAACCGTAAACCCATCAGACCCTGTCCTGAGAATCCATACTGAACATCAACATTTGAAATGTCAGGAGCTGGGGCATCAGGCATCGATCCCGGCCATGCCATCTTCTCACCTGTTTGTTGTCCTCTCCACTCTCCCTGAAACCCCTGCAGCCAAGTCATGCATCCCCGCCTTCCGCAATGTCACCATCAATGGCTTCCCTGTGCCATCCAGCGCGCTGCGCTTTGCACGCTATGGGCCTGCCGCCACCCTCACGGTATCTTCCCAAGGCTGGGCAGGCTATAAGACCCAGGACACCACCATCTGCCTCAACTATGCTGCACCCTGCACAGATCCAGCCGTACTTTTGGGCCCTGGTGGGTCCTTGCAGTACTACGTTAGTGAGGCTCCCTCTATGCGGTGCTGTGGCACATGCTCCGCCACACCAATCCTTCCCAACCCACCCACTCCAACCACAGCATCTGGGTCACCACCACCTCTACATATTGGGTCAGGTAGTGGTGGCAGTGGCAGCGCTGGTGGCGGTACAGGATCTGGGTCAGGGGAGCCCACTGGCTCTGGCTCAGGCTCAGGCAGCTCCCACTGAGGGCCATGCAGTCCATCCCAAAGGGCAACCGATGTTCCCTGGACCTTCACCAACCAGCAACAAGAACACACTGGCGGTGAGGGTACATACATCTTGGGGCAGCACAGTACACAAGATGCTGTGCCGTGCAGGACATATGTGTGAGCATGTGTTGGGAGGGAGATGGGGGTGAGGGACATCCTCAGCTGGGACCGCTTCCAGTGTGCGAGGCCAGTCAGTTGTGAGCAGCGCAGGGTGGTAACAGCCGCACCGCAGCAGCTCTGGAGCAGGGAAGGTGGGCAAGCTGGCACAGCACACGTGTGCGGCCGCTGCCCCATCTCCTCCCTAGCTGCTGTGAGCTGCGCCGATCACTCAATCACACTGGGCGCCAACCCTGCTGACCTACTGAAAGGCCCGGGGCCAAGCAATTGTCTTGATGTTTTTCCTTTTATGCATCTCTCATCACAACTTCATCCTTCAGCTTGGTTGTAGTGGCTTGTTCACTCTAGCCACAGATAACTGCATAAGCACGCACCAACCGCATGGTTGTGTACATAGTTTCCTAGATAGGTGCACGCCACAGTGTGCCGGTGCCTGATTAGACACTTGCGTGAGCTCTAGGCAGGTTAGCTGAGTGTGCCAAGTTGACAGGAAAACACCTCCCTTATGTTCGTTCATACGATTGAGATTGCTCATGCACGCTTGCCTTGTCCACCTGGAATTCAGTGCAGAGCTGGTTAGCTGCTGGCTGGTTGAGAGGTTGCCTGGCTGACTGGCGCCGCGGATAGTGTGCAGTTACTTGGAGAGCCACTCAGCCTTGTTTGTGGAAGCTGGCTTCAAGATGGTTTTTGCGAACGTGGTTGACTCCCGCCCGAAGCAAATGCTGCTGGCCCACACATGGTGCATGCACAGCCTGAGCAGGCTGTGCGCATCAATCCAAGACAGATTTGCTGTTGGTGGGTGATGGGAGGGGGATCGCCAGCAAGCGCATGGCGCATGCAGGTTGAGTCTGGGTGTTGGGTCCAGCTTGCCACACAACCTGGTTACATGCTGACGTGCACGGTCTTGACTCCTGGTGAGGATTAGTGCTTATGCTTGAAATGGAAGAGAAACAAAGAAGGATGAGGGCAGCAGTGGTGCACGGCGCCATGTATACAGGCGCGGAACCTTGGTTCCTGCACGGGCTGCTGCCGGCTGATTGCCCGGCTTGATCCTGAATATGCCATGGCATTGCTGGGTGGGCACATCACAGCGCTTGAGGGTAGCGGCGATTCGTGCTGTTAATTTGGAAGGGATCCAGCTGTGCAACTTGCACGCCAGTTCAGATGTACATTGCTCTCTTATGTGTTGATTCCAAGGAATGCTTGCAAGTTGCTCAGCAGCTGATGACACACTGCTGAGTGGGGCTGAGCTGTGCAGCAAGAGCATGCCGCAATCTGTGCAATGTGGTGGCCTGCTCTCCCGAATGTATGATAGTATATGTTGGCGCCTGCTGCATGCACGTAACCTGCGTTTATCTGTAACACTGCTAACACAAGTCAAGCTGCTGACTACTGCACCTTTGCAGCTGCTTGCTAGGCTGCACTGTAGCACATGTTCATGTTACATGAGCCTTCAGCCGACACGGGCTGATCAGCATTGCATTTTCCTTTCAGGAGCACAGGACACCTGCATGGGAACCAGTTAACCATCCATGTTAGGGTAGCACCATTCAACGGTTGGAACGCCAGCAGGATGCACAGATGCACAGGGGATGGTGCATATGAAGACTGCAAGCCAGTCAACGGCTTCCAGGTGGCAAATCAAAAGCAGATAACAGGTTAGTGCCTATTTGCATGCACTTCCAGATCAACTTTCAGCCAAGTCCAGTCAACTCTTTTTTCAACCTTGATGAACAAACTTTGCAACAGCTTCCAGCCATCATGTGGAAGCCACAGTTTCAGCGGGTTCTCATGGTCATGCCCTTCAAAGACATGCGCAGAACCATTCTCTCCCAGATCCTTGGTAGTAGTGCACTCCAACACCAGGTGGTGTTCCTCATCAATCATCATCCGGCCTGCAGGACCACTAGCCTCGCACCGCTCACAGACATGAGCCATCCACGATCAAGAGCACAAACATCACTGCAAGTACTGGAGGTGCTGACCGGACGGCGCTGCGTCTCAGCGCATTCTCATGCGGTGGAGCTGCTCCTGCATCCGCTGCAGCGTCTCAGTGGCACGTGCATTGGTTGCCTCCAGCTGGTGGCTCTGGCCGCCAATGGCCGCACCACACTCAGGGCAACGGCTGCGCTGCATCGCGCCACCACACTCCCCAATCGTATAGATGTGGCCGTTGGGGCACCTGCAAACAAAAGCCACAGCCATGGAGGGTTGTAAGGGCCACTTCTCAAAAAATTGCTTGACGAGCAAGGCTAACGGTGTCCCGGTGCTCTGGGGCCTCGGCTGCCAACAGTCAGTTGTTGTTTCTGTTGTTGTTGTTGCTGCTGCTGCTGCTGCTGCTGCTGCTGCTGCTGTTGTTACACTGTAAACAGTCGATGGCTTCTGGGTCAGGCAACCCATAAGGCAACAAGCAGCCCAAGTAACATACAGGCATATGTTTTAAGTAACATACAGGCAACCGTATGGAGCTGTGGTCATCTCCACCAAAACCCTTGAACATACCTGTACAGATGGCCCCGCAGGTAGTTAACCAGCTCCTCAGGGTTTGAGATCTTGAAGGCCGCGCCCAGTGCCATGATGGCCTCCTCCATCTGCACACACACAGCACGTGCAGACGCCTGAGCGCGTGAGCGTGAGCGAAGTTCAAGGACTAGGTGCTTCCTTGCAGCTGCATCGTATTGCACCAGGGCCCAAGCTCAAGTTGCCTTATAATAAGTAGGAGATGCCATGCTTGATTGTTTGCTCTTTCAAATGGCCACATCAATACAGCCACACACCTCACGGTCGCCCTCCACCATCTCCTTCAGGCCAGGCAGCTGGCCCAGCAGCTTTTGTAGCTGGATCAACTCATCTGGCGGCTCCAACAGCTCACAGCCCTCTGCCATCAGCTGTGTCTGCCAGTCCTCGTACACATCAAGCGCGTTGAGAATGATGTCCTGCGCCTGCAGCAGAAAAGCAGCAGAGTGCCGTCCGAATGCAGAATGAGCAGGTGCAAAAGAAATGCAGGCCAGTGGGTTTGGCAAAAGACGCAGCAGTACCAGTTGGGCTGGCAGCTGGTGTCTTGTTGCACTGTCGTGTAGGCACTACTGTATGACGGTGCCGACGCATCATGGCTGCATGGCTGGTGCATCATGCTCGCCTCAATCAGTTCATGTGAAGGTGCGCTGTTCGTTGAACAGTCAACCTGGCAGACATGCAGTGTCCCAACTGCTCACACTCGTCATCTGCCGGCAGCCACAACGAGCGACACAGAGCTAGGCCCGGGGGAAAACACCCAGCTCCACGCACCTGCTTAATGAGGCCCAGCAGCTCCTGTTTCTGGCCGGGCTCCCCCACGGCTGGGGCCACTGTGCGTGCAGCTGCGTCTGCTTGGCGCACGCGCTGCACGAACAGGCGCGCTGTCTGCAGGGACAGGTTCAGTGCCGCGATGAAGCTCGATGTGTCAACCGCCTGCTGGATCCATACAAATGCATTGTCCTGCACGTGGCCCCGCGCCACAAATTGCTGAGACTCTGCTGAGTTCTCCCCAACACCTGCAGCTCCACCCCCATCGGCTGTGCCTGCGTCATCCTCATGAACATGGCCGTGTGCCATGGGCAGTTTGGTGACACCACCAGCGAGTCGAACAAATAGCTCGTCTGCCTTGCGCAGCAATGGACGTGCCTTGTGGGCTGTGGCGGCCTGGGCCACACATTCCAGGACCAGGCATCCAGCCTGCGGGAGAGCAGAGTGAAGGTGGAAACGCACAGCGTATGCATTTGCTCGCCTTCACTATGCAGGCGCAAGGCAAGCATGGCCGTTGCAGATGTTGGTCAGCCGACTGCCCCTAGTCCTGAACCTCTCTTTCTCTTCTCTTTTGCCCCAAGCAAACAAAGAGCAATTGACGCACGACGCCACAGAATGCACAGATCAGATGTTCCAAGCAGCACCCCTCCAGCTATGGCACACCTGCAACATCCCCAACCGGGCTTCATATAGCGGCTGGCTGTCTGGACGCAGTATTGCAGACAGGTACGCCAGCTTGGCAGCGTCCAGCTTTAAACGTGCCAGACCTGGCACTGCAGCTGAGGAGGGACCGCTCCCTGCTGGGCTTGACCCATCACCAGCTTCATCTGCAGCCCCCATGCCCTCAGCACCAGCAAACTGCTGCTGCCTCTGGATGCGCGCCAGGGCTGCCTCGTGCACGTGCAGCTTTGGAGATCTGTTGCAAGCAGTGTAGCACATTAAGTGGTTTTAGAGACATGAGGAAGCATCAGGCAGCCATGCCTCGAATGTTATGACCCACACTATCTCAAAGCCTAAGCATACTGCACCAGGTCAGAGGGGGAGATGGCTGTCAGACCTGCAGGCCAGATGGTTGCGGAAACCATAGACACATGATTCATTAGATATCTCTAGACGCACCCGATCTCTATGCTTCCCACCTTTACAATAAGTGGACACTGAAGGCACCAAGGCAAATACACTAATGACACGGAAGACGCCAAGAAAGATCCTCTCAACGGGGGGACAGTGGGAACTTCTCTTACTTTTGATGCAGCTGGGTGACGTCCGAGAACGCGTGCAGCGCCCTGAGCGTGGCCTTCAGAGGGGCGTCCAGGTCTGTGCCCGGGCTTGAGGAGCGGACCTGCTCTAACGCGTGCTGCAGCATATTCTGGGGCTTTTTCAGCTCTGACTGGCACCTGCGCGTATGCACATGCACCATCTGGTGTGCAATGGATGCAGTGGCTCCAGGCCTGAACACAACGATTAGGAGGCCAGGCCCAGCCACCCTCTGGGCTTCCCGCCACATGCACCACCGCCACCACCACCGCCACCACCACCACCACTACCCCACCCCTGTCCGCACATCAGCAAAGTGGCAACACGCGAGCACCACACGCAGCAGCGCCCTCATGGCTCTCATGGACAGGCTGCACACCAACAGGGCAGCACACTATGCCGTTCAAGAACAAGCCGCACCGTGCCATGTGCTTGCGGTCCACAGAGTCCAGCGCTGCCTTCTTCAGCACGCGCCCGCATCGCCGCACACCTGTTATCGGTGCCCTGATTGCAGTGTACAGTGAGGGAGACAACTGAATCAACAGCTGGCTCTTGACTTGCATGTTGTAGTGCAATAGTGATCTTCAAACAGATCGGCTTGTAGCAGCAGAGTTTGAGTTTGGTGGTGGGCGTTGCTGGGTACAAATGGTGGGAAAAATCTTTACCGTTTAGAATTTTAAACCATTACCCTGATATCACATCCAGTACCCCTCGCTCAGCTCAACAGACCTGCAGTTCACGCATGCAGGTGGCGTAGTGAACTCAGTGGGCAGTGGCGCCACGCTGCACGCGCGCAGCAGCCCTTCGTCGATGCTGCTTTCACAATTGTAAAACCTGGGATGCAGCACATCACAGCGCACAGATGGTAAGTGCATGGTCTAAAAGGCCACAACAGCCTCCAGGCATGCAGGTTCCAAGGGCAGGGTATGGTTGGCAGCCCCTTGCAACATCGAACAGCCACCACGCGGGCCGCTGTGCAGCTGAGCCATGTACCACTGGGCATCACAGGCCCGGAACGGCAGAATGCTAAAAGGAGAGGCGCAGAAACCTGAGCACAGGCCGCGGTGATGCCCTGCTGTCGTGCAACACAGATACAAGAAGCAGGACAGAGACATGAGCAAGGCAGGCAGGCAGGCAGATGGGTCCCTCACCTGCTCAGGTCCACCAGGCCATCCAATGATGAGGCCGTGAGCACGTGGCCACATCCCAGCTGCACCAGAGGGTCTGTGTCCACATCCCCAGGCTGAATGTCGCTGAGGCACAGCCCCATGATGACATCCACCATCTGCAGCGCAAGCCATCAACAAAATCAAAAGGTGTACACACTGTACAGTGTCTTGCAGCGTGGGCTATCACCGGAACAGCTGCGCCTGCACAGCCTCACAAAGCAGCCATTGGCTTTGGGACGCGCGAGTTTGCCCGACACACTACTGTAAAGGACCAGCGCAGGCAATAGCCGCCGAAGCAAGGTATCAGCGAACCACTTGACAGTCAACTAATGGGCTCCTCTATAAGTTTCACTCTTGAAGAAGACTGCAGCTTCCTCGGAAGTGTGTGCGTACCTGGTTCTGCACGCTCTCACGCTGTTTGGCCAGGCATTCAGGCTCCACGCACAGCCCTGAGCAGCTGGGGATGCACTCGCCGCACACCATGGGGCATGCGTGCCCACAGTTGAGAGGCTTCCCGCAGCGCCGGTTGCAGGGCAGCCTAGTTCAGTGACGGACGGGTAGTGCGCAGAGGTTACGCGTGGGTTGCGTGTGCAAATCGTGGCACAAGCATCAGTATCGACAAGCCGAGGGAACGAGCAAAGAGACAAGCAGGCCAAAAGGTATAGACGCATGTCTTGGCAAACTGTGGCCATGATTATGGCTGTGCACTGGCACACTGCAGCCTGAACCACACCCCAAGTACTTACCTGTCACATGGCGCAGCACAAGGGGCTGAGCAGCGGCCCTGGTGCTCACACGCCCAGTCACAAGGGTCAACGCACAGCTCGCAAACCACGCCGCATGCCTTCGTGCATTTACGGTGCGCACACTTCAGCCAGCAGGCGCTCTTGCAGGATGGGCAGGGGGAGCCGTGGTGGCAGTTGGCCGGGCAGTAATGGCCGCACGTCAGGCGTTCGTCACACTTCTGCTTGCACCCCACATGCTGCACGGCACTTGGCGTAGTAAGCAGCCGCTCCTGCAAGAATTGTTTGGGAAGCAGAATCCAGGTGTCTATGATGCTCTTGGCATCCTAATATCACATGGACACATGCTGCAAGAGAACTTACAATGGAGCACAGTACGGCACAGTACGATGCGGTCTACTACAGCAGAGAGACACAGAACAGTCACAGCCTACCTTGAGCCATGTTAAGTACTGTGGTGCTGCAGCTGCGCCAGGCTGCCCAGGCTGCAGGAGCTGCAGCCAGCGCTTGTGGCGGCTGCTCAGGGGCCCCTCCTTCACAGTTTCCCATGCCGCTCGGACCCATGCCGAAGTAGCTGAGGCAAACCACCCTGTAGAACCAGGGCAAAGCAGCTGCGTTTGGAATTGCCTGTGTGTGTGTGATGTGTATGCCCTGGTATGGACCAAGCGGCACGATGCTGTCTGTCATTACGGCCTGGTGTTCGTGAGATGCTGTCTGCTGCAACAGCACTGGTTCTTGCATCAGCAACAAAAACCGCACAATGCGCACATACTACTCAAACCATACAGTGAGTCCACTCACTCTCTGCCATGTTGTCAGGCTTTGCAATGGTGTTCTCGATGCAGGTGCCACAGCGGCTGCTGCACGCATGCTCGCACCCCATCAGCACACCCCAAGCGTCACAGGGTGCGCTGCAGCGTGTGGGATCTGCGCGCACTGCGGCCGCCTCCCCACATGCCACCTGCGGACAGGTGGCAACAATCCACAATAGGTCACAACAAGCACAGTGAAGCGAAGCAGCGAGATACACTCCCAAGGGGGGTTATGAAGGAAGTTCAGAACACAGGCGAATTCAGGCAAAGACGTCTGCCCACTGCGTTAACATCTGGCATGTCAAAGTCCAAGACGCACCGTGATTGTGTGGTTGCAGAGCGGAAGTGCGACCTGCACCTGATGGTCACACTTTGTTGCATCCTGCTGCCATTGCTCCACCTTGTGGCAGGGCACCATACGTTTGTGGCCGCAGCCCATGTGCACTGCCACCAACACATTGCATTGGATGGTCTCCGGTTGCTGCTGCCTGCACCCATGAGCATCAAAGGCGTGCTGCGTTTTGCAGCAACACGTTGTGCAGACAAGCAACGGGCTCGGTGGCAACTGTTGAAGGTATTGCGGGGCGGTAGTGCAGACGGAGCGACCAAGCACAGAACAGGGCAGAAGCACGAATATCTACAAGTGTGCAACAAAGAGCACCCACTTCCAGCACGCCACATCACTGGCCATGTGACCGCAGGGCAGCCTGAATGGCTCCTTAATGATGACCTCACACTTGCCACATGCCTTCAGTGTGAGAGTCAGGCAGTTGGTCATGGTGCTGTCAGCAATTAGTGAGTGTAATCGCGCAAAGAGCTGGCATGAGGCGCTTCTGCATGTTCCATGTGGTCGCCGAGGTACTTTGCAGCAGCATCCATCATTTGTTTGGACACAAACAGCGGAGACCAAAACAATTGATGGTTTGTCTTACCTGGTGGCAAAGCTTGGAGCAGGCGTGCAGGCAAGGCTGGTGCACTCTGTCACACTGCTGCACACACCTGTGTGCGTGTCCGTGTCCATGACCAAGCATAAGAGTGCCATGCAAACCATGTCCTATAGCTTTGGTTTGAGCGTTGAGCAAATGATCGCGGATAAGATGACGAATGATTGGATCATGTGAAAGGGTCACATCACACACCTGACCAGCTCATGTTTGGGGTCATCCACATGGCACCGGCGCGGGCAGGGGTGACTGCAGGGCAGCAGCTGGTCGCACTTGAGCTGGCAGCCACCGTCACCGACGTGCACTGCAAAGTCTGAGGGCTCCTTGATGAGAGTGGTGTGGCCGTGGATCTGGCATTGCAACTGCATGAACACGATGAATTGCATGGCATGTAATGCAGTTTACCAACCAGCACGACACATGAGCACGTAGTAGTTGTGCCAGATGACAGCGCCAGGTGTGCATGCACACTTTCAAGTTCTGGGACAGCTGGTAACGACCAAGAAGGTCCAGAGTGCACATGTGCTCCCGTACACGCACTTCCAGGCCTTGGCCCAGGTTGCCACCCTGCTCCAGCATCTCCAGCACCTGGCACAATAAAGTGAGGTGCAACAGGTGGCACGGAGCCAAAGCGCATGATGGATAATCAAGTCGAATAATGAAGCAAACCATCAACAGGGCAAAAATGCAGCTTGTAGTGTGCATGTACAAGGAGGCAACAGACTGGGCGCTGGCCGTCTGGGAGGAGCAGCAGCGTCATGGTTCGTCCATATGTGGCACAGAGTATGCAGAAGTCTGATACATGGCGACCTCCAACCAGTTGCACTGTTATACAACAGACCTGCGGCCACAGTGGCGCCTTCCCTCCACTTGCACGCATTGTTGCGGCATGTCCCAGGATGTACATGCCGTGTTTCGCACGGCTGAGCAGCACGCAGATCCTGCCAGAAGCATGGCATGACAATCATCAGCACATGATCCAGCACTGTGGGTGGGACTGGGGTATGGGGCGTGGCATACCGGGCAGCAGCTTACCTAATGACACAGGCTGGGCTATGACTTAACGCTGCTCCTGTTGCAGAAGCACAGCAGTGTGACGGGGCCTCATACTGGAATGTGTCCCACACCTGTTGCGCATCTTCAGGAAACCAATGTTGCCCATGAGGTTGTTGCGTGTTAAGGACAGGATGATCACCTTCCCCTCCTCGCCCTGCAACAGCCAGCAGGGAGCAGCCCCATAAGGGCACATCAGAGCGGTCACAGCACGGAGGACAGACCCAGGTTTAGGCCTTATGTGACTGCCAAGTTATCAACCTGTAAAATGAGGCGAAGGCAGGTTCGGACAGGGTTATAAGCCTGGCTGCCGGCAACTGACAGTTCCAGCTAGACACTGCACCCTGCGTCCTGGCTGGCTGTTGTCAAAAAGGCAAAGCAAGGTGCACCCTGCAACTGCACCTGAAAGTTGTCAATGGTGGCCACCCGTAACATGCGAGTGGCGTCTACCACTTCAGGATGGTTGCCAAGGAGCCCAGCACCTGCTGGCTGATCCTGTTGCTCAACCGCCTCCTCATCTGCAAGAGATTTAGTTTTCTGATACAGTGAAGCAAAACGGACAATGGCACACAGCATATCATATGTTCATACCATGGCATGTTTTGATGCGCCTGCAGCAACACAGGAGGTGCAGTGCCCAGCAACTGGACATGCAGACACATGGACAATATGAATCCCTGCGTGATGAATGGAGCCAGCCTGGAATCTGTGAAAAGTCAACCTTTGACGTGACCAGCCAGCCGGAGTCAGCCCACCTTCCAGCCCGGCATCTGCCAGGGCCTGCGTGTCCCGCTCGTCCAGCACCACAGTGATGTGTGCCCTGCGCAGCTCGTCTTGCACGCACTTGAGCTGCCCCACGTACGGCACAATGATGACCACGTCCTCTGCGGTGCAGCAGTACAGCCATACCAAAACATGAAAAATGCCTTCTTGTGTGCTTGTGATAATGCCAGCACAAGCCAGGTACGTACAGCGCAACAGTGCGTCCAACAGTTGCGCTGGAACATTCATATCCTTGATCAACGCCGCACCTGGCCTGTAGCCTTGCTGCATGAGGTACTTGGCAAGGCCTACACAGAACTGCGCCTCCCACACATTCTTCTTGCTCCTGGGAGGCACAGCCAGTTCAGCCCAGATGAGTAGAATGCCCACACACCATGGGTTGTGTGCCCGCAGCCAGCACCTGCCGATGGGCAGCCTGGTATGCAAGCCGTTCTGGAACATCACAAGTTCAGGCAGGGGCAACAGGCTGTGCAGTGGGGCTGCGCAGTGTTACGGTCTGGGAAACTCCATGAGCTGCTGGCAGAACTACGTACATGTCCTGCTCATCGCCGCCCTCCTTATGGTCATGGTCCAGGAAGAACAGGGGTCGGGCCATCCCTTTAACCCCTGGGTACGCTGTCACACTTGGGTGGTCACGCAGCTGGGGGTAGATTGGCTTGATGAGCCTGCAGAGCCAGCAACCACCTCATGGAAATGTCAATGACCACTGTCACTGATGAATCGCGATAGGACGGATTGCAAGGATGATGTGATGTTGGGTAATATGGTAAGTTTATGCATGGAAACACGTAAGGCAGCAGACATTCAGGCAAAGCTTCAAGAAAACATCTGATCTCACAAGGAGATCTCGGGGCGCATGCGGCGCTGCTGCTCCAGCTGTGCCACTGGGTAGCCAGGCTGTGTGGCCTTGCGCTCAAACAGGGACACGTCCAGATTGAGGCCCCTGCAGGTACGAAGCAAACCAGGACCTTGCACAGCATCTGATCAGCTCAAGGCAGCTTGCATGCCTGACAACCCTTCTGCACAGCCTGGCCCCTGTTGCTGCACAGGGGCTGGTGCACAGACTATTGTCGTTGCAGAGCCACCATTGCTTGTGCACATGCTACTGGGAAGGCAAACGCACCCCACCTGCCTCTTGAGCACATTCCAGGCAGGTTGCACCCCAATGCGCTGATCGTTCTGGCCATGCCCATGGTGAGGCCTGATGCTGGGTCGCTGCTCTGGATCACGCACCTGCCCGACATGGCCTGCAGCTCATAGACGTTGGGCTTGGGCCGCAGCTGCTCGTGGTCTCCAATCAGCACCAGGTGCTGCACGTGGCGCGTGAGGCACACGAGCACGTGCGCCTCAAACACCTCAGCCGCCTCCTCCACTACTACCACCTGCGACAGGCAATCAAGGGGCACACAGCACCAGCACACAGGTCAGGTACACTTGCCCGAGGCACATTGATCAACAGCAGTGAAGGTTTGCCTGCCCTCCGCTGGCAGGTTTGGATTACNNTCGTATGGCCCGAGTGCCCTGTGGCATCAGCATGCTGCTGTTGACCACGGGTGATGTGTCGGTTAGCTGTTGCCTCTGCAGTGTGTGCTTCTAACAGGGTGCTAGGTGCTGAAGTGGGGCGGCTCTCAGTACTCAAGGCTATTTTTCTAAGCATCTAGATGTTTGGCTAGTGACTGTCAGGCTCCGGCATGCCTAAACATCTGTGAAACGCCATCTGTGTTATGTTTATTAGTGGGATCACTGGGTCCAGCGGAAGGTTCGATGCACATGCACAGCTGCACAAGGGGGTGAGAGCATTCATGCCAAGTTAAGGATACAAGCGCTCTGAGATGTGCAGGACCAACCTTGGACTCCAGGCTGGTCACCAGGCCCTTCATGCGTGCGACACTGGACGTGGTCATGCCCACCACACGCTTGCTGCGCAGCGTGCGCAGAGACCAGCTGTCGTACTCGGTCTGCAAGGCAAGCACGTAGAGCGCACACACAGGAGTTGTGATGATACTCTTCGGTCACTGACGCGGAGGTAGGGCACTTCAATCGTCAATGGTGACCAGCGCCGTGGTAATTGTTTATTCAGGGTGTGACATGGATTCTGCACATGTACGATGTAGATGTGCAAGCTTTTGTGGTAGCATCTGCTGTGTATGTGCTCATTATGCACCATAGGCACCTGCATTTTGCTCCATCATCATACCCTGCGGCATTTGCACAGCAGTTGGTGCGCACCTGCAGCCTTTGCTGCACCTCCTGCAGCTTGCGCTCAGTATCCAGCAAGTCATCCACAAGCTGGCTGGCACGCTCACGTAGCATGTACTCTGCCAAGCGGCGGCGCTCGTTCCTGCATTGGGCAGTACGAGCAGGAGACGCAGCAGGCAGCAGTGCCGAGGTGTGCGGATCCAGATGCTTTGGATGCAGAGGCTCTGCACGATGTGCTTCTTCTGGCTCCAGTGTAGGCTTGACGTCAAGATCAGTTTACGTACAGCAGCTGGCGCCGCAGTGAAGCTGCATGCAGGGGCGCATGCTGCGCGAATGGTCAGATCACTGGTCAAGGGTGAAGCCTCAGAGCCCATAGATACCCACCGAGACATGCACCATGCACAAGGTGAGCGGAGCAGCTCATCCATGGGCCGGTCGCCAGGCCACTGTACAAGCTCTGCAAGTGTGTGCACAGCAGCTGATCACACGCAACCAATGCCGGAGAAAGAAAAACAGTAACCTGACGTCCATGGATTGTGAATTCGATGCAGACATGCAGCATTCTCATGTGCCAACAATGCATCAAGACTTCACCCACCTCGCACATCATGCCTCCCCTTTGCAGCATCCGAGACAGGATCTCCTTGCAGCCAGTCCTGTGCAGCAAACAGAAACCCGGGCCCAGTTGAAAATCTCACATGTCACTGCCATGTTGGACCTTGCAAATGTACCGCGCGCGGAAACGTCTCAGGAATTAATATTTACTGATCACTTTAAAGACTGAAGCGGTAATGTCGAGGTTCCACCCAAAGTGTTGTACTTATGATAAAGATTATATCATAATATAGACATTGTGCCTTCAACAATATATGTAATAAAACATCGGGTTACGGTCGGAACGAATGTCGAATACTGATGTGCGACAGCTTGTGGCTTGTCCCTGTTGCTGAGTAGACACTTTCAGCTGGTTAATTGCGTCAATAAAGATGAAGTATGAAGTCGTGTACGGAAGGCAGAACAATATCTGAAATGGGAATACAAAACCCTGATCAAACCCTGGTGAACGCCTGCTGAATTGTTTCAATGTATGCAGCACATTGCAGCAAGTAGAGGCTTTCCCCTCACATTCATGCCTGCCAGCTGGCATGTGGGGCACAGCAGCGACTGGAGTAGCACACAGAATAACTGGAAAAGGCCTAGGGTAGGCAGCGGCATGCAGAAGGTAACCACAGTACACAGTGGCACACCTGCAGCAGGTCCAGATGAGTGCGGCCGCCGCTGTAAACGACTTGCCATCCATCCTCGTCCCCAGCCAGCTGGCCAGACTGGAGGGAGAAGTGCAGGGTGGGCCCCAGCACAGCCTTGACCATTTCAGCCCCACCATCGTCCCACCGCAAAGAACTGTGACAAGGTGCCCGAGTGTGGTTGCATGCTGAGTGGGCCAGCAAACCCTATTGACATGCTGACACTCACGCAACCGTATGCAAAGCAGGTCCCCCTGTCCACCCACAGATCAACTGCCAGAACTGACTGTGGCTTTGCCCTGTTGCAGGTGCAGATGAGGCGCGTGCGAGCAGGCCCACCTCAGGTTTGAAGGACGTGTGGCGATGGCCTTGACCTGGCCATCTAACAGGGCCACCTGCTCTTGAACCTGCTGTCTCTTCTGGATCAGCACCGCGATTTCCTTGCTGCGTGCCTGCGCGTACTCACATGCGAACAAGCATGCATGTAAAGTTCCAAGGGCGGCTGCCAGGCACTTAGTGCCATGAACACCTGTCTGCCCTGAAGCCCCACTCACCCAGCAAAAATGCGCAAACACCACCATAAACAAGCTGAAGGACTCCAGCGCAGGAGAGGCAAGGAGAACAATGACCCACCCGCTCTCCAATCTCCTGCAGGTTGAAGGGCTTCAAGCGCTCTGACGTCTTGTTCACGTTCCCCACACGAACAATGCTGGTGATGCCAGCATCCAGCATATCCTCCAGAAAGCTGTCTAATGCGTGATTGGTGTAGCACACCACCAGCACTGGACCAACGGCTGGCTTCAAGCCTGCACGCACATTAAATTCAATGCACACACAGGCAACACACGTCCATACATGCCATTCCTACTGCTTGTGAGCATGTAACAATACCATGACATGTGGTTCAGGCCTCACCTTGGGGGACCGGCATCAGGTTGCGGAGCCTACCATCAGCATCACCTTCGCCGCCAAGGGCGAGGCCTGTCAAGTGGTCGGTCCCCCGGACGGTGTTGTGCAGCAGCGCCACCATTAGCTTCACACCCAGGTAAGTCTTGCCTGCATGTACCAAACGGCACGATGCGTGGTCAATCCAGGGTCGGTGTACACGCCATACAACCTCACAGTAGGACATCTGGTCTTCCCTCCGTGATAACCAGCACCATTACTCACAACCATCCAGAGCAGTGCAAAGGCGGTGCCTCACCTGTGCCAGGAGGGCCCTGGATCACTGGCATCTCGTGTGTCAAGCCAGCAAACAGTGCGTTGGCTTGTGCCTCGTCCAACGTGGACGCAGCCATCAGTGCCGCAATTGGTGGAGGCGTATCTGTGTCGACCGACACTGACTGCAGCCTGCGTGGGGCGGCGTAGAAATACAGAACAACCTGCTGTGCTCCACACCTCTCAATTCCACCTCCGGCACAGAGCAGCCCCCCCCCACAGATGAAGGCACACAACATCAGGAACGATCAGGGCATGTCATGTCATGCAGTCATACTTTCAATCTCAAACGCCAAGACAAGGATTTGGATGTACACGCACAGTCCCACACCTACATGGTGCGTTGCTGAACAGGGAGATTGCGTAGCTTCTCTTGGTCGCAGATGGCGGTGAGGTCCAGTGTGCGGCCAGTGAGGTACGCAGGGGCCTGCATGCCAAGCTGTGCCCGCCTGCCCAGTCTCATGTCCGGCCGCAGTGTAGTGTCAGGTGGCTGTGGAGGGGCCAGGTGCTCAGCCAGTGGCAGCGCACGGGGGCCCATATCCTGCAGAGCCTTCAGCACTGGTCCGTACGAGAAGAAGCTGTTGTTCTCCTGTGCAGAGCAAGCAGTACAAACTGTTGCACATGTACCAGCAATTGTGCAGGTGCTCCGTCACGACCCAGACCGCTAAAGCAGCAAACCGGCCAAGCACAGCTGATCAGGTATCCTAGATTAGACAAATGTATTTCAGTCGCATTGCAAACACTTGGACTGCAGCCATTTCGACTTGCAACGAATCCATCAGACAGAACCAGGGATTGTCAGCTGCATCACTCCGTACCATGCTAGCATAACGCACGTCCATGACTTGCCTGCAGCAGCACAAGCTCAGTTTGCCCGCCTGATGTAAGCCATGCCTTGAGTGCCTCCATGTTGTGCCGCCTCTGGCTGGGGAACAGCCTGGGGCACATGGTAGAGGATAAGCCTCATCACATGTGTCACAATGCTGTGGAACTCGGGCTTCCTGTCGTTGCAGTGCGCACATGCTCGTCATGCACTTTACAAAACAAAAGCGACCTGTTGCATGTAAAGAGTCAATGGTCACGCACATGTTTCATTGCCAGAGTTGAAGCTGCCGCACCTACCGCAGCCCCAGCACCGGGCGCGCCCCAGCTGACAAAGTCTGCGGGTCACGCTGGGACACCTCGGCAATCACCAGGGTAGGTCGGTCATGTGGGCTCAAGCCATCAGACCACACCACACATAGGGTGCCATGGGCAAGCCGCTTGCTGCGTTTCCACCACTGGAGGCGCTCCTGTGTTGACTTGCCAGCTACAGCAGCTGGGGCCTGGAAGGAAATCTGCCACGCGGTGGTGAGGATGTGCATCCTTCAAATGTGCGAGCCTCGAAACCCAAGACTTCAGTGTTGTGGACAGAGCAGTGAGGAGTGGAGGCCATGCTGTCAAAGTGTCAATATTCCAAGCCCGTACGGCATGCAGTCAGTGTTTGAGCCCATGCCACACCTGGTAGTAAGCACCTTCCTTTGGGTGGGAACCCATGCCTTCAAACTTGCTGTCTTGGAACACAAAGAGCGGGATTTCACCATCGATACGCCATGGTGCTGCTCCTGCCTGCACCCGCAGAGAGACAAGCAGAGAAACAAATGCAACTGGGTACAATATGACTGTTGCCTATCAAATACAGCATAGTATGATAACGCTGGGCACACAAACATTGACTGTTTCAGCGTGCGGGACAAGCGCACATGAAGAGCAATTTGAACACACCCGTCGTGCTGCCTGCTGTTGCAGCCCCCTGATGCCGCCCATGTTTGCAAATGTTTGCACTGCCTGCATGATTGGTCCCACGCAGTCATGGCGCAACAGCCGGAAGTTGCGCTCCAGCAGTGCACGCTGGGGATCCGTCTCCAGGTACGGGATGCTACCTGGCCTGCAAGCAGACACGGCAGTCAGCTGGGACTCAGAGCATTGCATCAAGTGTCATACAAACACGGCTGGTGCGTCCAAACTTCATGGCAAGCGCCTTGACGCTCCTGAGGCTGGAACTCAGGTTGTGGACGTCCGACAGGCTTTAAGGCCAGCAATAGGTTTCAGCACCTCACTTGAACACATGAACCCAAAAACAGTATAAAGACAAGCAGACAGGCAGGCACACATGCACACATCAGGGCCGGGATCCGGGCAGAGATGCAGGAGGCGCATGGACGGACCTGTTGGGGGGTAGGTATGGCATTGCACCACTCAGCAGCTCGCCTGGTGTTGGCACCACATCCACGCGTGTGTAATCTGCACGCCGAATTGGCATATACACCAGAATGTTTGATGAGTGCACATCCCAACATGGCGTCATCAGAGCAGCTGTATGTCGCGTTGTTGATGTGATGTTGTGTTTCTTTACGTACATGCGGTTTGGCATCACGCACACCTGCAAAGTCGTTGTCGTGTCGTGCTCCTGCAGGTCGCAGGTGTCCAGGCAGGTCACCCACCAAGCGGTCACACAGCGTCTGAATGCGTGCCGCAGCCGCTGCTGCCCTCTGGGCCTTGCGTGCCTCAGTGGCCGCCTTGTGCTCCTCAAAGATGTCGCGTGTAGCCTGGCCGCGCTCCAGCAGGCTGCAGGGGTGCATCCGTGGCGTGTAGTTGCAAGCATTTGCATATATAGGATTCGCTGTTCAGTTGATTGCCTGCAACATTTGTGACAATCAACCATGAGACAGGACTGCTGGCAGTCCTGCGGCATTGATGCACCAATGGATCGCCTGGGGCCGCTCTTCAGGTGTTGCAGAGCCGGAAGCATCGCACCTGCTCACAGCTTGCATGGCACTCTGCACTGTGCGCAGGCGGGCCGTGCCTTTTGCGTGGAGGGAGGCGTGCACCTGTTGTGTGCGCTTGCAATGCATCGATGGCGTGCGTGGAATAATGCCCACACGCCCCATGCCCACGTCAACTATTGATAATAATAGTGATACCGTATATACCTTAGCACGGCCTTTCACAGATGCCCATGACCAACTAAGAATAATAATAACACGGCGTTTCACATGGCCAACTGTCCACTCGTTATACAGCAGGTGCCTGGGCACACAGAGCATTGGGGCACAGTGGAAACGGGTCTCCCGCCATGTAATCCCTCACCTCAAGCAGCACGTCCTGGCACGTGCACAATACAGGCCGGGCAGCTTGCTGCATATCTTCAATGTTGTCCAGGTGCTGGAAGCGCTCCATCAGCTCACGCAGGAGTAGCACCACCGGCTCCACGACATCCAGCCAGCTGTTGGCACCGGCACTGCTGCTGGTGTCTGCAGCTTCAGCTTCACTTGGCTGCGTGCGTTAAAGCACAGCATGCATCATGCCGTGGGTGTGGGCTGCCTGCATCAGATGGACGTGTGCTTGCAGATACAGCGGGCACAGCATGACAGTGTACAGATTGGGCAGACGGTCGGTGCCGTGCTCAGGCACATGACCGCACTAGCTGAAGCAATCACAGCATGGCGTGCCTGCCAGCCACACATATGCAGGCGTTGGATTGCAGGACCAAGGGCGCTGATGCCACGTGGTCCCAGGGCGGCCCACAGGGATGCCAGGAAAAGTGTTGACATAATTGCTGTGCACGTTGTCTGTCAGCATCGGGTGCGTTGCGACACGCAGCATAGGCAGCACCAGTTGCAGCAGCGCCTGTGCTCGTGTGCAGTGAATAGCAAGATGGTGAAATGCACAGCCACCCAGCATCAGCAGCAGATTGACATGCATGCCAAGTTCGATACGAAAGGCTCTGCTGAAAAGGCCCTTCAGGTCCCGCTCAAAAGGCCTGCTTACACACCTTCTGCTCTTGCGCCGGATTCGAGCCATCAGCTGGGGAGTACCTGACCCAGGTACTGCAAATCGCCTTCATATGCTGTCGCATGGTCTCTGTGCCGTCGTCCGGCGTGCCCCCGAGAGCCTCACACACAAGGTCGCCATTTTCGCTGTCCAGGCAGCGTAGAGCAGCTGTGCACAGCGCGTTGTAGTCGTTAACGCTCAAGCATGTCCCACGTGCCAGGCGACGGAACTGATGCTGAGGGCCTTGGTCGAAACCAGACGATCCCGTCCAGTTGCGCTCTGCTGATCTGCCCAGAGCCGCAGATGGGACAGTACCAGGTGGCAGGGAGGTATTGTGAATGAAACTGCACGCCGCTCCTTTGTTGCATCCTCTCGGGGTGTTAAAGAAGGCGCAAATGCGCCCTCTGCCTCTTCCACCTGTCCCAAGCATAGTGCCATCAATCTGATTATTGCTGGATACATTCGTGAAGGTGTTGTCTTAAATCAACACCGTGCAAACGTGTGATGCCTGTTTGCACGGATTTGCACGGCATCGTCCTTTGCGCAGCATACACAGCACATCAAGCTACATCCCAGTCCAACGTCTTATGGGCAAGCTGGCAAAACAATGTAAGCAAAGGAGGGGCACAGGAAAAGCGCTCAAGACAACACATGGGTTGAGTGCAATGCAAAGCCAGCATGGATGTGAGCAGTGTTTTGTTGCGGCAGAAGCGCTGGCAGCTTACCCCCAGCTGATGAGTGGACTCCAAAGGTCCATGATCACGACGCTCACTCAAATGCCTGCGCAAATGTCTTCGAGTGCTACAATCCGACAAACCCACCAGCTCAACGATCATGGCGTTCTCACTGCCTGCCCTGCCCTACGCCTTTGATGCGCTTGAGCCCCATGTGGATGCCACCACCATGGCGATCCACCATGGGAAGCACCATCAGGTAGGTCAGACCCTGCACATTACATGGGCGGGGCTTGTAAATCGAGGCCAGCTTCTTGCACATCTTGATGATCTGGCCTTTGGGTCCCTCCCCGCCAACATCGCACTCAACCCACAACAGCATATTAGCCGAAGTGCCCATCGACACCACAACCTGAGCAGATGGTGGCCTGTGGCAGGACTGGGGTTTAGGCTAATGACAACGTTGTTGCACGTACCACGCGCGTGCCTCCGTCCTGCAGACCTACGTGAACAACCTGAACGCGGCCCTGGACAAGTTTCCCGAGCTCAAGTCCCTGGGCTTGGTGGACCTGAACAAGGCCGTAGGCACTGACGCGATCCCCAAGGACATCGCTACCGTGGTGCGCAACAATGGCGGTGGCCACTGGAACCACAGCTTCTTCTGGAAGGCAAGTATGGGCGAGTTCATTGATCGGGGATTGAGGCCTTCGGGATGGGCTTTCATTGTGATTACTGAGGTGGAGTTGTGGTTGCGGACTGCGCAGCGTGCAAATGCTAAACCCCAATGCACATGTGATGTTGCATGAACTTGCGCAGTGACGTGGCACCGTGTGCGTCCCAACTGCATGCTGTAGTGTGTTGCGTTTTTCTGGCACACCCGATCCGGCACACCTGATCCGTGAACAACCTGTTCCATGGTTTGCAATGTTACTGCCTAGTTGTGGCAGTAGTAGGCATAGCTAGGAGGTCCTTGGCTTGTAGCACCGTGAATGTGCATCCCCCGTGCCTGCAGGTCATGACGAACCCCTCGAACACCAATGGCCCCAATGCTGACCTGAAGACCGTCATTGACAAGTCGTTTGGCTCCCTGGACACCATGAAGGAGAAGGTAGGAGAGCTGTGAGCACAAATCGCAGTGATGCAAACTAAAACAAAGAAGGAATCACAGGCAGTGCACGAGTTGAAGCGCGAACTCGCATTATACCGTATGTACCGTACTTGTCAAATCTACCTCCCTGTTCCTCGACAAGCATTTGAGCATGTTGCTGCACATGTTTTCACCCCTGCAGTTCAATGCCGCTGCTGCCGGCCGTTTTGGCTCTGGTTGGGCATGGCTGGGTGTGAAGGAGGACGGTTCCCTTGGCATCACCTCTACCCCCAACCAGGTGTGTATATGTGTACGTGTACGTGCTGTTTGTCATGAGTTATGAGGATGAGCATGTGTCCTGAGGTGAGCACCTCATCCTGCCACTGGGGCTGCCTGATATTCGCCTGATGTGCATCGTCCTTTGGAGTTTTTTCCAGCTCGGGCGCTTTATGGGTGGGTACACGGCGTTCAGGCAGCAGTGCACTGACACTGCCCAGTCAAACACGTGAGCTGGTACCACTCAAGGTGCAGCTGCAGCAACACCGCAGAAGCACAGGATGGTCTGCTGCACTGCTCTGGTACTGCCCGCAGGACAACCCCCTGCAGCAGGTGGCGGATGACAAGTTGATTCCAATCCTGGGCCTGGACGTGTGGGAGCACGCATACTACCTCAAGTGCGTGGCCACACATGCGTGCATGTGTGTACTAATTGTATCAGGGATGAAACTTGGGCGGGCTGTATGCGCTGGATGCTAGCAGCACAACCGCCATGGCAAAGGAGACTGAAATGCCAGCATGTAGTGAGCAGCTGATAGACATCACATGATCATGAGAGTGGATTTGGATTTGGTCCTATGGACTCCTGCTCGTCGCTGGTTAGCTCCTCTGCGCACAAAATGCAACATGGCCGCAGGTACCAGAACCGCCGTCCCGAGTACATTGCTGCATTTTGGAACGTGGTCAACTGGGAGCAGGTGGGTTGGCACCATGTGGTAGCTGGCATGCTGCAACAACTGGGCAGTCTTGCTGCTGGCCTGCTGCGAGTGGCCCGGCCTTTCCCTTTCTTATGCTTTCTTCTTTTATGTGATCCGTGTCCCATCCCTGTGTGATGGGTTTACCCATACGAGGCATAAAGGTGTGATCAGGCATGCAGAACCTGAGCTGTTGCCTGAGCAGTATGTAAAGCTCTCAAACCGTCACATCTGGTGTTTCGACTACCTTCAGGTGGCGGAGAACTACAAGGAGGCTGCTAGCGGAGCTGTGGCTGCGCTGTGAGGCTCCACCACAGCACTGGCGTCTGGTTGAAGCCTAAGTCCTACCAGCTCGTCCAAATGTGCACAAACAACCTGACAGGCGTTGAACAGCTTGCCCAGATCTGTACATTTGTACCAAACAAAAACACGGAGCAGCCCGGCTTGCGAGTTGCAAGCATGCTGCGGCTGTGAGGGTATGAGGCAGCATGACAGCATCATGCTGTTGACGCTGTTTGGAGGTTGTGCATCTCATAGTTGGCATGTGGGTTGTTCGCACCGGGTTGATCGATGGGCTGAAGGGCTTCAGCAACAGGGTTTGCCAGCACGTGCATGAGGAAGGGGCATGCGCAGGATGTTACGACTCGAGCAGGTTTCATGTGAGCATGTGTCAGGGCTTTATGCTGGAGAAGTCTGTGAATGTGCACGTGCTGTAACACGCAATGCACTGTTTACAGCCGAGCCACATTCGCATGTATGTGGACTCTGTACTAAAGCAGTCGTTCCGAAAAAATGAAACCATTCAGATTTCATTCTTGAAAGATTGTGCCACACATGCCATTCCACCATGGTGGTAGAGGCTTCACAGGCCATGAATGGCTTCTGGTGACCTACTCCAGTATGTACTCCACCACCCTTGCCATCTTGACTATGAAACACTACCTGAGCAGCAACCAATGACGGACCACGGATTGTCTGAATGATCCAAAAGTCTGTGACCTGACATACAAAGCAAGTGCCAAAGCTGCAGACCCTGCTTCAAGCTGTCTCTGTTTTATGGCACACTCACTTCACTGGACCAGTGCTGTGAGTGGGGCTGCACAGCGGCCGCAGCAGCGCACTGCATCAGACTCGGCAAAGTAGTACTGCAGAGTGCCGCCAGGGCCCAGCAGTACAGTCACATCAGCACATGGAGCTCCAAACCTCAGGCACACCATACGCCCTGCATATGCAGGTTCATCCCATCCCAGGAAGTGTGCAGTCATCGTTGTGTCTGAGCCGTAGTTGTTGAAGGTGACGTCCCCATTCGTAAGGCCCCACTCTGCGCCATTGAAGGTCACGGGCCTGGCAGCTGGGACACAGCTACCGTCTGCACAGCACAGGCAGATGATGTACGTAACTTGCATCTGTGCTGTGCCGCTGCACTCAACATTGTGATGTGATGTTGAGTACAGTGTTCAGGCACTGATGCAAATCAGAGTGTTACGTGTAAGCTCGGGATTCGGGCCGAACGGGGTCTTTGTGTGTGTCATGAGTTGCTGTTGCGGTGATTGCGGGCAAGAGTCAGGACAGGTGCTGTGCGTGTCCCGCTGTTTTGCTGGGGTGGGCGGGCATGAGGGTGGACTCTTGTGTTGTAGCTCGGTGGATGGTGTCAGGTATGTACGTGTGTATGGTGCTCGGTGTGTACGTGTTTGGCATTGTAGAGGGTGTGTGTGATGCGACAGGGAATACAAGTCAAAAGGAGCTGGTAGAGCTTGCTCATCCCAGGTGTATCCTTCAAGCATGACATGCTTCAGGCAACTTACTTATTGTGAAGGTGACCTTGTCAACGTTCAGGTCAAGGTGCGGGTAGCATTCCGATTGCGTGTCAGCATCAGGGTTGCGTGCCACCCGGTAGCACATCGATAGCACCCCATCCCTGACCTGTGTGCGTGTACAAGTGATGCGGGATTCAGCACAGGTATTTGTCGCATGTCTAAGGGGAGGGTGTTTGGCACAGTTGTGCAGAGCTAGTGCAGGTACAGGTCTGTCAATCAGTTCACTGGTCAACAATACAGCTGGGGCAGGTGCCAGCGTTGTTTATGCATGTCGGTGTATTGAATGTGGATCGCTGTGTTGTTGCCTGCCAGGCATCAAGTATGGTGACATTCACAATCTCATTTGTGGAAAGCCGCAGCCAGCTGACAGCAATCCCAACACATTCCTCCAGCGGCTGCTCCCTGTTCCTTTGTTGCACATATGCTGTGCCACACCTCTGTGGAGACGTGGTTCAGCACCCATGGAGACACCGAGCATGAGTTGCCCAGGGGACAGCGCGTTTCAGGGAAGGAGGTAAGTGCTGACTGCTGCGGTAACAACTCTGAGAAGCAAGTCTGAGGGTTAGGCGAGTCCCAATTGGTCAAATCGTCATCACAGGTGCGCAAAGGAGTGGAACTGGGTGGGACACTGCAGTCCTGGCTGGATGGCTGAACACCAAATGCCTCGGCGTGGTGGAGGTATTCAGGGCCCGAAGTACAAGAAGCTGCGATGTCATCATCAGCGGCAGGGCTCTCCACCTGGACGTTGTTGACCATCATATCACCAGGGCAAGGCCGGCAGTCATGCAGGAGGTATCACGTCGTCAATTAGCCACCGTCTTCAGTAGGGCATGGTACAGCATGCTTACATCTTCCCCATGGCTGCTAACCGGAAGAACTATCGCGCGCCCCTGGCCTCACCGATGTATAGTTCAGGAGTGACGGTGGCTCTGTAGGCGTCTCTCGCCTGCGAGAGGTGAGCTTGTGTTGCAGTGTGTGGTTTGCAGAGCAAACAAAGACCCCTTTACCTGATATGGATCATCGCATTTTCAGACGTCTCTGCGAGGGAATCTGGCCATTTCAGGCGCTGGGATCACAACTCCTGCAATGTTCAGGTGCAACAGCCGCAGCCATCACTCACCGCCAGCGCACAAGGCCCCTGTCGAGGCCAATAGAAAGATGAAAGTTGCCCCAAGCATCCCGAAAAGTAATGGGCTGGATGAACCCTGGACACCTTGGCCTGCAACTTGCTCCTCAACGACTGAGCTGGAACCACAGCTTATAAATGTGTGGAAAATGACGCTCGTGCCGTCGTGGTCGTCGTCGGCACAAGCGGTATATCGCAAAGTTGACCTTGGCTCACCTAAAAGACAACAGACGATCAGGCATGCTGATAAAAGCTAAATGATCAGAGCTGCAGCCAGCTGCGCAGTGGCAACACGATCCAGCAGTGTGAGAGGGCTTCATATGCCAAGTACAACCCCCAACCACCCGCTTGCAGCTCACATACCTTTGTTACTCACCTCTTCCAGCATCCATGGTCTGTCAAAACGACGACCAGGGTTTTGATCCTGCTTGCCATGTTGGTCGTTTTACCATGTGTTCATGAAGCTCTTTATTTGACAGGAGCCCATGACGGTCGAATGCTCCATCTGTCTGGAGCCGACCAGGGAAGTTGGAGAAATTTCCTGCCTGCACAGGTATACATGTCTTGCATTCGCAGGATTCCTGCACGGAGTTGATGGCATGTTGCATGGTAGAAGACTCCATGTGCCACATGATGCGGTCTGCGTCATGAGGCCTGTAGAGAGCATAAATGGCGTGCCCAGCAGAAGCGATTTTGAACGCCTGTATGATTGCTTCTATTGTAAGGTTCTGCTACAACTGCATCAAGAAATGGAGCGAGACCGAGAACCGGTGCCCTATGTGCAAGGTGTGCACACTGTGACTGCCAACTGTGTCAAGGCTTTGTGTGCTCCATGCACCAGCACACACGTGTGTTGGTTGTTGCAGGTGCGGTTCGTGGCGATCGCACGCAAGCGGCTTGCAGATGGGGAGGCAGAGGGTGCAGGTCCTTTGAAAAAGCTGCGTGGGGACGTGGTTGACACGACAGTTGTAGAGGACCGCGTGCAGGTGCGCCAGGGTCACGTGTGCAGCCATGCAACCTTCTGCATGCAATTTGCTGCGGGAGCAGCAAGTCATAGAAGCTGAATCAAAGTGATGTTTTCACATGGCTTCGAGATGCTCCCCACAGAAATGCAAAGGGGTGTAGTGCCACACGCATGCAGTGCTACACGTATGTGTAGTCATGCAGTACATGTTATTTGTACAGACATTGTTGTTTTGGTTGCTGCTGCTTGGGTGGCATTGCCTGTGCAGCGCTGGCAACCAGAGGACCTGGCAGGAGTCAACCTGGAGGCACTGCGGTGTTATGTCTGCGGCCGGGGGGATGACGACGCGAACCTGCTGCTGTGTGATGGTGAGTCGGTGGGTGATGCCGCACTATGTAGCCACATTTGTTTGTGCAGCAGCAGGATGTGGATGATGGACCCTTGAACCCGCCTACCCCTGGTGTGCGCAGGCTGCGATCAAGCGGCCCACACCTATTGCGTGGGCCTGCAAGCTGTGCCCATGGACGACTGGTTCTGTGAGCAGTGTGAGCAGCAGCGGGCGCAAGTGGAGGCGGCAGCTGGAGTGCGTGGCGCGCGCAGGCGAGGGGCAGGTGCTGCAGTTGGTACACGCCAGCATCCAAGCGCTCGCTCAGGTTCCTCAGCAAGGGCAGGGGCACGACCTGCAACGCGACGCAGCAGGCGGCGCGCACCATCCGACAGTGATGAGAGTGAGCACGAGCAGGAGGAGGAAGAGGAGGATGATGAGGAAGAGAATGGGGGAGTTGCAGGCACTGGCCGCAGCAGGCCATCCAGGGTTCCCCCACAGAGGCAAGCACATAGCACTTCAAACACCAGGAGATCAGCAAGGCCCAGCCGCAGGCACAGAGCAGGAGCCGCAGATAGAAGCGATCAAGAGGAGGCGGAGGAGGAAGTGGAGGGTGAGAGTGATGAGTGGGGGGACGGCAGCAGTGAGGAGGAGGAGTGGCAGCACGGCTGCGACAGTGGTGATGATGATGAGGACGAGGAGGCTGGTGCGTGGACCAGCAGTGGGGAGGAGGAGATCATTGGAGGGGATGAAGAAGAGGGTGTGGCAGGCCCCAGTAGTCGCAGGAGCACATCCCGACTGCCTGCACAACGCACAGGAAAGCAGCAAAGGAAGAAAGGAACTCGGCGGCGGCGGCGGCGATGCAAGTCAGGTACAGGTCGTCGGTCCCGCAGCAGCCGGGTTCAGAGCACCACCGATGTGGGGACAGGTGCTCGACGGGCACTGCGGCGGCTGGTATCAGGGGCGAGTGGGAGCTTGCCTCGCAGCGTACGCACAGCCGCTGATGTGCGCAGTTTCCAGGAAGGGCGCCAGCGTGAGGCACTACAGGCCAGGCGGTACACAGACCAGCAGGCAGTGGCTGCCATGCGCAATGGCGGCTTTGATGCCCTGCGGCGGGTGACTGCTGAGGCAGAGCCAGGGGGTGGAGCAGCTGGGCCATCCGTGTCGACAGGTGGCGGGCTGCTGTCACTGGCAGCTGGGGCAGGCGGCACGTTGGGCGGTACAGCATCTGGGCCGCGGAGGCCCGCGCTGCTGCTCGGATCCAATGGAGCACGAGAGCAAGCAGTGGCGGCAGGCAGCGGAGCAGTACCAAGTACCGAGCCTGAACACGCAGCATGGCAGGCCCTAGAGGTTGCTCGCAGCAGCCAGCGGCCTCCCAGCACCAGCACCAGCTCAGCTGCACCACCACGTTGCAGCTTTGCGAGCATGAGGGATGAACTGGATGCAGCAAGGGAGCGCGGCGCTCAGGTGCGCAAACTGCGTGGTGTTTGCGGGGGCCCAACTAGCAACGACGCAGCAGCTGGTGCGCCCTTCGCAGCCCCAACCAGGCCGGCAGCAGCAGCGCAGGGTGCAAGGGGCGGCCCTTCTGCGCCAGGCTCTGTACTGCCCACATCAGCAGCTGGCGGTGCACGTCCGGTTGGTAGAAGCCAAAGTGGCCAGCTGGACTCACTTCTCTTTTCTTTGGACAGTGGCAAGACAAGAGGAGGGCCCAGTGCAGCCAGGCCAAGCCAAACCAGCAGTGCAGGTCTGGGTGGCACTACAGCTGTTGGGATGACAAAGAGCCAGAACCTGGTCTTAAAGCCCGACCCCGATAGGGATGCCAAGATGCAGCGACTTGCCATCCTTTTCCAGCAACAGAAGGGTAGGGACGCAGCTGGCATGGGTGCCACAGCTCCGGTTGCCGGTGCTCACAACCCCTTTGCATCCAGTGCTGCTGGCACTTCACGCGCAATGCCTTCAGGGCCGTACTATGCTGCACTATCTGACACCTTCATGGGAGTCCGTGCGCAGCAGGCTTCTGCACGAGCCTCAGCTGATGGGCTGCACAACAGCCAACCTGCTGCCAGTGCTGAAGATAGTGCAGAGGTGCGGGGCAAACGAGCTGCTCAGCGCCTCTTCGCACCGCCGGTCATGCCCGCCTCAACAACACAAGCTGGCACAGTGCTGTCACACGAGCTGAAGGGCGCAGCAACAGTGTTGGCACCGATGGGGGCAGGCTCAAAGAGGTCAGGTGCAACAACAGCAGCTGCATCAAGGGCAGCTGCATCTGGCCCTTCTGCAGCCAGCCATAGCAATCATGCTTCACAAACGCCTGTTGCAAGCAGGCCTGCCTCAGCCCCAAACATCTCAGTTGCTGCTAGGCCAGCTACGCAGGGGGCTTTTAAGGCACCAGCTCAAGACATTCGCAGTTTCTTGCCTCCCCGCTTGCCATCCCAGCTGCTTGCAGACCGGGCTGCAGCCAGCGGTGCTGGCGCAGGTCCTGAGCAGGGTTACAAGGACCATGCCGTCAGCCACTCAGGTGACAGCCATGTGCACCGCCACCAGCACCACACACACCACCTTCATCACCACAAACGCACATCGCTTGGCCATTCACAGCGCCACCATAGCAACAGCGGGGACGAGTCAGCCCCGCCAGGTGCGCAGGGCAGCACACATGGCATGGAAGGAACACACCACGATGCAGCACATAAGTGGCAGGATCACAAGAACCAGAGAGACAAGAAGCAGCAGGACAAGCACAGCCATGACCGCAGTTGCTGCAAGCGAGACGGCATCAAAGATGGCAGAAGAGAACATGAGGGCAGGATGCCAAGCGGTCAGGATGACAGGCCCAGCAGTAGTAGGCTGCACAATGGCCACCAGAGCCCAGACATTGGCAACCCCAGCAACACTCTGAACCAGGAGCATAATCAAGCTCAGCGCCACAGCCAGAGTCACAGCCAGCTTACACCAGCAAAAAGCCATGAAGAGCACCAAGCACGTAAGGACGCTAAGGCTGCTGCATACAACAGGTGTGTGCGTGTGTGTTCCAAGTTACCGTACTTGGTGCTGGGCTGTCATTGCAGCTGTGCGGGTGCGCCATGAGGTACACGTGGCCATGGTGCTGCAGCTGTTTGGGACATGGCGACAGTTGTGTGAACAACTGCGTTGCAGGGTCATCTCTATTCATAGGTGCTTGCTGGCAAAGCACTGGGTTTGGGGGATGGTTCATCAGCGTCATCATCGCTCATGGCTGGACTCTGCGAAGCATCATTTCCTGCAACAAGAATCATTACCGCGATTCATCACCCTCTGGGATATGCTCCTTGCAGAGTCAAGGTGCTCCTGGAGCCAGCATACCGTCGGTCGCAGCTGTCCAAAGAGCAATACAAAGAGGCTGCAGCATTGGCCACGCACGTGCTCGCTGATGAGATATGTGCAGGTGGGTGCCCTCAACTGCTGCTTGTGGAGTGACCAGTTGTTGGTGCATGAAACAAGGCCAACAACAGCCCTTGACGTCGTTGTGCTGGCACAGCATGGTGACATGTTTGTGCTAAGCCGCACTCCGTCAAGCCGTTGACCCGCTGCTGATGGAACCTGCGCGCACAGGACGGTTGTCAGCGGTGGAGCTGGCTGTGTCTGATGTGGCTGTGAAGGACGCTGTGGCATGTGCATGTGAGCGGCTGGGCCTGTCACTCAGAGATTGACCGCATAAGCACATAGTTTGAACTGACACTGGAGACGGGACGCTCAACAGGCAGTTATGATGCATCAATCGTCTTGTGAATGGCAGGTGCGTGCTGCACTGATGCTACTGCAGTCAGAAGAATTCAATAGACAAGCCGTGCATGCATATTGCATACTGTGTTCATGTATGGCAGGTGGGTCTGTGTTGCAGGGGCACCGGTGATTCAACCTTCATAGACAGTGTTAACCGGTACTTGTAGGTGCTTTCCATTCGCTCTGGTGATTTTGTCGTGATCGAGTGTAATCGTCACAACCACAGTCATCATTGATGCTCAACGTTGCAAGCGGACCACAAGCGCGCAGAACCATTGTATCCGTGAGGCAGCTTGCGCGGAAGCTTTTTATTACTGTGTTTTTCCCTGTCCTGTCAGCGGTCTGTCTTCTGCATATTCATGCTAGCAAAGCTGCTTGGGCCATCAACAACCAAGATCCCTTCCTGCTCAACTTTAAGGTGAGCTGCGGTAATGCTCCAGTAGCAGTGTCGCTTCTCAGCTGGCTTCCAAAACAGCCAAAAGCAGGTGCCGATCCTGGTAGGTCTCCAGCCTGAAGGAAAGCATTTTCTTCATCTGCAACTGACATTGCGCAGGCTGCGGCTCACCTCAAAGCCATTTCTGGGCTTCCATCTTGAAGCATCAACACAACATCATGACGGCTGCAGCTCACGTAGACGAGCACCACCACCCGCCTCTCGATAAATTGAGCACTCCAAAGCACCTCAAAGCTGGTGACCATCCGTTGACTCATGATGCGCACCACGGGGAGATGGCAGTCACTGCAGAGCAAGTGGCGTATATGTATGAGCACTTGCCATCCGAGTACAAGTGAGTTTGAAGCCACACGGCATGGACGCGCAAGTGTCATGGTAGCCTAATGCACGCGTTGGTGCCAAACACATGTACAATTGAGTGTGCTGAAGCCAACACCAGGACCATCAGGAGGATAAGAGCATGATATGCAACTTGCAGCATGATGTGCATGTTCAGAGCTTGCAACTGGCGTGTGCAAGCATGCATTTATCATGTGTCCCCATGCTCAAATGCCTCATAAACGTCCTGCAGGAAGACTGATGAGGCCTTGGTGAAGATGTTTGTGCGCGCAACACATGGCAACCTGCCTCTGGTGCGTGCGCTTTCAATTTGTACTGCTGACTCACAATGCCTTTAGGTTCGCATGGTGTTGGCAGGGGCCCCACTCCGACTGGCATCCGCTCTCTGGCAGTTCATGCACCTGTCACATCAACCATGCATGCAGTCTCTTCAGTGATGGTCGTGAGCACTCAACTTGTTGCTGCTGACACTTGCTGCGCTGGCTGCGTTTGCACTGAGTAGAGTGTCAAGCGCCTCATCGCCACGCTCAAGTGGCGGCAGGAGCAGAAGCCGGATTCCACCGTGTGCCACGCATGTGCAAAGGACCCCACATCTCACTACATGGTGCGCACAGTGCCATATGATGTAGCCCATGCAGCCCGTGCAATCTCTGCTCGCAGTTTGAAGGCGTCTTGAAGTAGCCTTCATGGGTCATGCTTCAGCAGTGGTTTATCAGCAGTAATGTGTCAGCAGCATACGGTGTCCCTTGCTCACCGCCACTGGGTGCTGAGGCACCATTCTGCTTGGTTCCTGTTGTGCCTCCCCCTGTCACGCACACTGCAACATTGAACAGTATTGTTGGCACGCTTGCACCATGTTTCAACCTCCACATTACTGCCGTATGCTTGTGTGCAGCACCTGGTGGGCTATGACAACCTGTCACGCCCTGTGTTGTACAGCTGCAATGGGCTGGCCAACAATCGTGTGTACCAAGACAATCATGATCACATGATACAGACGTTTGAGATGGCAATCAAGGTCATGCCTCCCGGCGTTGAGCAGTGGATTTGGGTGCTGGACTTCCACGGTTTTGGGCTGCGTGACGGTGCGGGCCTAGTGGCGGTTGATTGCATCAACATTTCTGCGCAAGGCCCTGTCATACTCTGGTCCTCTTTTGTGTTATTGGAGTGCTCTGGGGTTGGACCAGGACGGCACTGCGCAAGTGTATGTGCAGAGGCATGAAGATATGGGGTTGGCACAGCCAGCACAGCACTGCAAGCAGCATCTCCTGGCACTGAGCACATGTTGTACCCTATTGCGATGGTCGCAGTGAACCCCACACTGGCCAAGGCGTTCCTGGATGTGAGCGCGGAACATTACCCCGAGCGCCTTGGCCTGTTCCTGCTGGTGGATGCACCCACAGTCTTCACGATGCTGTGGCGCGCAATCGAGATGTTCATTGTGCGCGTGGGCAATGGACGATTGCATGCATTTGTTTCGCAAAGTGGGCATCTGAAACGGCGTGCTTGTTTGTGCAGATTCGTGCTTACTGCAATCATGGTATGCTCGTATGCCTGTGCTGCACTTCCTCATGCCTGCGTGGCGTGCCTTGCCCTTCTCCACAGGACCCCAAGACGTACAAGAAGATTCGTTTCCTGCCCTTTGACCTTAGCAATGCCAACAGCAAGCTGCGCGTGGAGATGGCCAAGCACTTTGACCCCATCACCCAGGAGTGGCTGGAGCGTGAGATGACGGAGAACCGTGACAAGGCCAAGGTGTGTATTCGCGTGTAAGCTCGGTATTCGGGACTGTGCGGGGAATTTTGGGAGTGGGAGGGGATTGGTGGGGAGTGTGCGTGCGGTTGTTGGGGATCAGGAGGGAGTGTGGAAGTGATAGGCGGGGAGCGCGTGTTCAGTGTCTGGGTGATGTGTTCCGAGTGCGCGGTGTGTGCGCGGTGTGTGTGCAGTGTATGTGCGGTGTATGGGGTGCGCATTGTGACAGATGTGTGCGCATTGTGTCGTGGTTGTGTGCGATTGTCCAGGGTTTGTGTGCGGATCGTGCAGTGATTGTGTGTGTTTCTCGTGGCGTTTCTGTTTGATGCTGGCGGTTGTGATTCCGTGCACAATTTCGGTATCGGTGCTGCTGATGTGCGGGGATTGATGGGGTATGGGTGTGTGGATGGTCAGGTGCATGGGGGTATTGGGGGTGGTCAGAGTTGTGCAGGGGCATGCCCGGCACGTGCTTGGACCTGACACAGCAGTGTCCTGATGCTTCAACTGGTTTCAACTCCTTGCCTGCCCGCTGGTGCTGACTCTCTTGCCATGCCACCCTGCTTGCAGGTCAAAGTCAAGCGGTGGTCATATGCGGATATCCATGCAGCAGCGCGTGCGGGCCAGTTTGGGTCTGCATCCCAGGGCATCTGGCCCGCATGTGCCAAGTGCCACACTGCATCAGCCCAGGAGCCTGCACCGGTAGACATTGATGACGTGGCAGACAAGCAGGAGGACAAGCATGCTTACAGCGGGGCAGTACGCTTGGGCAAGGAGGCGGCACAGGCAGTGCTGGGGCCTATGCATGATGCGCGCGGCGCGCCATGCATGCTGGCAAAATACCATGAGGACCCCAGCTGTCTTGAGCCCCAAGCGACCACGCCTGCACAGTAACCTGATGACACTTGTTCAGCTGTGTGACAGCATTTTCCGGGCGTCTGCTCAGTTCATGTTGCTGCTGGTGGCAGCGCTGCTGGTGGTCTCTGGGTGCCGGCCTGCGGCTGCTATGCGAGCAGCTGGCTCATATAGATGGGGTCAGGTGGTTATATTGGCCCATGGTGTTACAGTTGCAACGGCAGCGGCCATGGGCTTTCTTGCAGGTAGCACTGTACCGATTTTGTTGAAGAATCGGTGTGGGGTTAGGATGGGGCCGCCAACAGCAAGGCCTTGTGCGTGTGCATGCCATGCGTGTGCTAAACCAGCTGGTTCCTGGTTACTTGCTTGCTTGCTGGGGGCATGCACGGCGCAAATGGCTTGAACCATCAGTGGCATGGTGGTGTTGGTTAGAAGCTGAGTGCTCAATACACGTGCATCCAATTCACATCTTAATCCCCTTGACCTTATTTTGTATGGCTGCCCCAGTCTGCCCGTGACAAACCCTTGTACATTATCCATGGCATGGCTTGTTCCAGTGACAAGTAATATGTTTTTGTCAGCTCTGTGTAGGACGTGGCGAAGTGTTTGGAGTTCGGTTGAGCAGGATGGTGCGGTGGATGGTACCAGTGGCCCGGCCCGGCCCACATGCGGCGCTGCTATTTGTGTCAGGGTGGGAGAGGGAGGAGCTGGATGAACAGTAAAGGTTGGAAAAATAATAGTGTGCACTGTGCAGGAATCGAGAACGGCGTGTTACAGTGCCATGGTGTGTAATCATACGAAGTCCGTAATCATGATGCTATTGCAACATTGAATACTAGCATAACATCCAGCTGCCTGTGTTGTGCCAGGCCCCATGACAAGCCGCAATCCAGCGGAACGGGTGTCATGCTCGCAACAGGCCTGTCACCACAGCTGCTGTGCGCATGCCCGCAGTGTGCTTGGCATCATCCCATCTAGACCACCCTAATCATGATTCTTTGATGGCCTGCCCTACGTGCATGGGGCAACGTGCTGATCACCCAACCGCCATCTCGTCTGGCTTGTCCGTTTCTTGCCCCCCATTGGCTGCTGCCCCGTTGTCCTTCATCTCTGCATCCATGGCAAACTCTGAGGGTAGGTGCCCCGTGACCAGTGCCTGCTCCAGCCGCCGGATTTCCTCCATCGTCTGCAGCGTATGGCAGGTTCATTATGAGTGGTAAACCAAGATTCAGTTAAGCTGAACACGCACCCAGTTTGCATGCAGCTGCTTAGACAACAACCCATAAAATGCAACCTACTTGCATGACAAAATCGAACGTACCTGCGCATTCGCGATGGCTGCTTTGATGGCCACGAGCTGCTCTGGAGTTGGCCCTGCCTTCTTCTCGCTTGCTGCGTCTGCCTGTGCCTGCGCTGCAGCCCGTGCCTCCGCCTGTTTCTTCTCAATCTCAGCGAAATCTTCCTCAGGTGCGAACGTTTTTGCTGCTGCAGCGGCTGCCGATTCCTCCGTGGGGAACATCTTCTGTGCCTCCTCCCGTTCCTGAGAGGGACGTTCGGTCACGCTGATCAATCAGCCTTTAATTCGACGACATGATACAGCCCAAGCGAAGAATGACGCAGCATCCTCACCTGCTTCTTAACTTTCTTGAAGTCCAGCACTTTGAGGTGCTTGCATTTGCTGATCACGTACAGCCTGCATGCAGGAGCATGAGCAGGAGAACACAGCACCCACGTCCATTCGACTCTATGAATGCACTCTTGGGTATAGCGCACCGTTTGTAACTCATGAAGCACTGCTCACTAAGTACAAAACCCTGGGCAGATCCTTTCGCTGAATGGTGTGCATAATGCACTGTGCACTTCCTGTACTTGCTGTAGGACATATCAATAGCCTGCCGACTTGTACGCTGTGAAATAGTTGTCAAAACCTGTTACTCCTGAGCAGCACATAAGGCAATCCACTGCAGCGATCGCACCTGTAGTTTGCTTTGGTGACCACAGGGTTGCCCACAAGGCTCAGCATGGTCAACTTGCTGAAGCCTGCCAAGGGATCCAGCTCCTGCAGCAAAGCCAACAGCAATTTTGCAGTTTGCCGCTGCAGGTTGTGAGCATGCGCTGCACGCCCCAGCATCTGCCCTTAACACACGTGCTGCGCCCAGCAGCGCATGGCCCTGACTGTCACCAGCCAAGCGCATGTGCAACAGTTGCATGCCCATGTTACCACTTCAACTCACGACAACTTGCTCTGCCCACCTGCAGGTTGCTGAGTCTATTGTTCGTGAGGATCAGAGTCTCAATGTTGGGGACGGCGTCTGCAGGCAAACATGGTTACAACGGCACAAGTACACAAATGTGAATATAAAGTATCTGATGCCATACACGGCCACTGTACACGGCCAAGGCACAAATCGGCTATGTGGCTTTGGTCTCTGCAATGACTCCCAAGAGCTTGTGCTGAAGGTGAGCTGTTACAGCACCATAGAAGCTTCTGCCGCTCAACCCACCATGGCATGACTTGTTGATGCGTGCTATCCGGTTGTTGTTCAGCAGCAGTTGTTTGAGACGCAGAAGGCGTGGAAAGCCCTCCAGTTTTACGATTGCGTTGTCAGAAAGGTCAATGCTATCAAACTGGTTCTGCGCAAGGGACCCATGGACAACAGCCGTGCTGCAATGAGGCCATGCGTTGACAGCAGGGCATGCATCAACCTACAGCATTAGGGCATCCCGCACGTGCCACGAAGCATGCCATGCTCCATGCATCCATGTGCAATGCATGCAACACAAGACCAGCCAGCTGACTTGCCTCCGTGACTCCGAGGTTCTCTATCGCCGAGATCTTGTTGCCTGCATGTCACGCCGCGGGCTAGATCGGTCAGAACCACCTGGGCATAGCCAGTGCCTTGCGCGCCGATCGTGCCCACTAAAATGGCGAACTGACCTCTTAGATCAAGCTCATACTGTTTCAATGGGTTCATGTATTGAGGGCTGCGCAAAATGAGCTCTGCTGTGAGTCGGCCCAGAAGCCTAGGTCCTAGGGCCCCTGTCCGTGTTGGCGCCTCGGTGCCCATCCGCGATTGCAGCAACTGGCTTTTGTGACTTAGGGTGGGTTGATCGCGTTGGTTTCAATCGTCCTAATGGTTTAACTCAGACTGCCTTAATCCACACATAAATAAAGCTAGAAGGCACAACGCACAAAAGCGACACCCACTCAGGCAGTGATCACACAGGGGGATATGTGCGCCGGTATACTGCTCGTTTCTCAGCACTGCTTTGCGTTGGATATTTGTGGAGAGGCAGGAAACTGGGGAACCAACACTCTTCGAGGAAACCCGATTTCGGGACGGGCTCGAAAGCCCGTGGCACTGGTGGCAGCATGCTGCCTATTGCGAGGTTTGGGACACAGCTGCATGCCAAGCTGCCAGCTCAGCCCAGTTCTGCAAGCCTGGGAGGCACTTGGAGCTCTCCACTGAGCATATACTGTGCGCTGGCGCTGGCCCTGAATGCAGCAGGTGTGTGCAAATATGCCATGTTCGTGCAGCACGCAGCAGTGTGCATCTGTGTGTGAAGGTGACAGCGGCATCCCGTGCCATCACGTGCAGGCCCTGACACCATGACGCATGACCAGCTGCATGCACTGCTGTCCAGCTCACCAGCCTGCATGAGCTCACACAGCCGCGCGCAAGGGCAGTGCGTCACAGCAAACGAGGCTGCTGCTGAGAAGGACCTGGATAGTTCGCTCAGCTCCCTCATATCACAGCTTACCTCCACAGGTGCGTGCTTTCCAACATGCATCAGCTGCTGTCGTTGCACCGCTGTACGAGTCGGCCAGCTAAGCGCCATGCACTCTATTCTAGTTGAGCTCCCACAACAACCCTGCTTACTGGTGTACAAGTCACGCTGCCTGAAGCAGGCACGGCGGATGCAGCAACCCTGCTCGTGGCGAATTCCATATGGACCAAGGGAGTGAGCATCAAGAAGGATTATACGAATAGCATGCAGAGCCTCTTCCAGGTGAGCATGCAGTGCCGAAAAGCTGTCCCTTCCATGCAAGAGACCTTGCTCGGTTTACAGCCTGGCTCGGTCAGAGCCTGGGGACAGGTTACCGCTGCCACTGGCTGTGTTGTTTCGCGCTGGAGGCAACCTGGTGCGTGGTGTTTGGGAAGCATGTGGCTAGGGCAGATGGTGACTACCAGTATGATGCCCAGCGTGTAATCGGTGTATTTGGACATGGGGTGTGCAGGCCACTGCCAAGGAGGTCATGGGCAGCATGGCCAACGAGGTCAATGCCTGGGTCAAAGAGGCTACGAAGGGCAAGATCACCACGCTTCTACAGGTGGGCAGCTCGAGCACGCAACAGCCTCTGCGCGTTGGCTAACTTGTGGCATGCGCTGACTTGTCCATCCAGTCCCCCACACGCATGGCAACGATGTCCGCAGCCACCTGTTGCCTTGTTCACAGGATGGCCCCTACACCACTGTGCTCGCCAATGCCCTGTACTTTAAAGGCCTGTGGGTGCACCCATTTGACCCCTCACGCACACTGACGGACCAGCCGTTCAAGGTCCTGCCAGAACCAGGTGTGCGGCAGTACACGTGCAGACTAGTGCTATGTAGGGGATGCATGTTCTGACACTACGGGGGCCACACTGAGGTGCGGCCCGTGGGCTGCAGCAAGAGCCCATAGCTGCAGCACATGTGGCGGTGCGGGCACACTCGGAGAGCATGCACGCCATCTTACTGAGCACAGACTACTGCAACCGGTGTTCACTTGGCTGTGGTGCACTTGGTGTGCGCACAGGTGAGGGGAATGCAGACAACCAGGCACGTGAGAAGCGTGTGGCCCTTATGACTGCTACGTTTGAGGGCTCCAAGAGGATTCAGGTGCACTGCCGAGGCATGGTTGCATGCCGATGGGCTGCGATGGGTATTTGCTCTGACCGACATCATATATCTTGCCCTGCTATTGATGTTGGTGCTTGCTGCACCCTGCAGGTGCTCAAAGTGGAGGGGCTGTTTGCAGCCGCTGTGCTGCCGTACAAAGGCAATGAGTTTGAGGCTGTAGCGGCACTGCCAGAGAAGGACAGCCGACAGGTACGAGCAGAACACGCATAGCAAGTCTGACACAACGCACAGGTCAGCAACTGTCAGACCCATAGGCTGATGAGGTGGTGGCTCACATGTGCCAGGGACACACTGCTGGGGCTGAAAGGGGTCTGGGTGTGCCTGCGCCATCTGCTTACTGCACTTGATGATTATCATCGTTGCAAACATCAGATCATGCCCATTTTGCTGTGCTCATCCATGTCTGCCAACTGCACGTGTGTGACACACAGGCGTTGCTGGACACAATGGCGGCCCTGGATGGGTCAGGGTTGTCCATGGTGAGTGAACCAGTTGCTTTGCGACTGCTGCAACATTGCTATCCCACCGTACTGTCATGAAAACTGGGCAGCAAACGTACAGGGTAGCTGTCATGGATCCCAGCATGGTTTCCCAGCATCCAATACATGTTGCGTACACATGCGGCATGCATTGTGTGTGCTTGTGGTACAACACAGGGCCCAAGCATCAAGGACTGGACGCCACCTAAGACGATTGTCCACCTACCCAAATTCAAGGCAAGCTGCGCTGGTTCCACCTTGACCTCAATGACAGGAACATCGTGCAATGGTACCATGTCCACACCATATTGATGTACCATGCATATTACTCCTCCCATTCCCTTTGGATTACTCGAGAGGATTGGAGTCAACCAGCTCCTGACTATGGACTTCTGTGGATTGTTTAACTTTGTCCTCAGGTGGAGGCGAGTGCATCCCTTAAGGATCCTCTGCGAGAGCTTGGTGTGACTGCAGCATTTGATGAGCGCATGGCAGACTTTTCCCGCTTGTCAGATGACCACCAGTACGTCTCTGATGTGGTGCATAAGGTGGGTCCGGGCCAGTGTGCGCACGATATCTTGTACTGCATTTGTTGTTGCATTGAACAGTGATGATAATGGTCATGCACTCATTCAAATGCAGCGGTTTGGTCAATATACGCCGCCACACACACATTTGGCAGGAGTCTGCTCTGGCGCAGTGTCCAGCCATGCCCTGCACAGACATAGGCGTGGCAGCTTCATTTTGGATTTGCGAAATGCTTCCATTCACAACTGTGCTGCATGTCACGCACATGTTATGCGGATGCAGGTGGTGGTAGAGGTAGATGAGCAGGGCACGGTGGCTGCTGCCGCCACGGCTGTCATGATGACACGCAGTGCTGCGTTTGATCCTGAGCCGCCTGTGCGCCTCATCTTTGACCGCCCCTTCGTGTTCTGCGTTCGCCACCGTGCCACAAACACGCCTGTGGTACTGGGCGTCGTGGAGTGAGAGTTGTAACCATCAAAGTCCGTCATGTGATGGCTGCTGCAGACTGGTGGCTCTACATTGTGCAACAGAGACTGAGTTTGTTTGTTTGAGCCCTTGAACCGATCGTGTGTACACAGGCATGGTTCACGGGCATGGTTTGATACATTCGCTATCACGTCATTTGCTTGCTTTGCAATTGTACTTTGAAACCAGTGGAGCTGTTGTTCATAGAGACAAAATTTACATTGCAACTGGTACACCGTAATTCAATTGGCAAAGCCAAACCCTCCACAACCGAATTGTACATATCCGTTTGTACATATGCCCCATCAGCAGTGCAATGAAATTGCCAATGTGTTCATGTAATAGTCCAACCAGTCTCACCGTCTGACTGGATCAGATTACACATGGTTCTACCAGATGCCTGGATGTATGAAGACAATCATACAGGAGCCCAGCGGGCAGACATGAGCGGCTGTGAGTGCTACTGCACATATTGCATATGTATTGAAGAATAGCCCCAGAGTTACAACTCTCTTCCCCACATTCCATGGTGAGAATGCAGTTGTGTGTATGATGTCTGTGGTCACTCCTGCAGGGCTCTGCATGTCAGGTTGTGACCATCCCACGGTTGCTATGTGCATATGTTCTCTTGACCTATTGTAGTGCTGCAGTTGCATCTGCATCAGCTGTCATAGTCATCATCGTACTCTTGGGCGTTTGCCACAGCCAGGTGTGCAAGCTGCGGCGCGCCCAGTATCTGCGGCAGTGCAGGCGCAGCTGGTGCAGCAGGCTCGGCAACTTTGGCTGGCTCAGGTGGTACTGGTGGTGGTGCTGCAACTGGCTCCTGTGCAACGGGAACGGGTGCTGGTACCGGTAGCTGCCGTTCTGCAGTTGCCGCATCCGTTGATGCTTGTGTCCCTGTGCTTGCCTCTGCCGGTGTCGCTGCCTCACCAGCCCCTGGTGTCCCACTGGACTTGCCTGCACTCTCCCCACCCTTGCCAGGCTTGGGCTTCCGTATTGCAAACGGATGAGAGGAACGAAGCGAGCTGCCTGTGCCTGTGCTGGACCGCCGCACCACAGGGGCATGAACAGGCGTTGATGCGGGCACGTGTGCAGGTGCCGCTGTTGCCACTGGCAATGGAGGTGGTGCAGCAGCAGCTGCTGCAGCCAGCGCTGCTGCCATCGCAGCGGCAGCAGCCTCTTCATCTCCTGTGGAGGCATATGCCTGGGCCACCTGCTGTACGAGCTCTTCAACCTTGAGATGATCCATGGGTATGATCGAAGCTGCCGGATCTTGGTGGAGCCCTACAGGTCCAGCATGCACTCCTTCCTTCACATTCTCCTGTTTGGCTTTCAACTGGGCCTCTTCGTGTGCCACTGCCTCAGCGGCTGCTGCTGCGGCAGCCTCAATGTCTCCTAACCCATCATCTGATTCGTCACCAGTTGGCGCAGCGCCCACAACGGGGTGGTTGCCTGGTGCGCTGGGACCCGCCACATCGATGACCATAGGCGCTGGGCTTCTGCCCACTTCAGCTATCGCTGCCTCAGCAGCTGCTGCAGCAGCCTCTGCTGACTGCAGCACAGCGTTGCCCTCAGCTAACAATGCCTCAGCCTCAGCCGCAGCTTCCGCTGCCGCTGCAGCAGCTTGAGCTGCCTTGCTGTTACGCCGTGGCCGGCGTGCAGGCTTGGCTGGTGGCTCGCCTGTCCCCTCACCCCCGCTCGTCAGCCCTTCTACGCCATCACCAGCACCGCCCTCGCCGCCCTCTCCAGCTTCTGATCCAGCTTCTTGTTTCTTGCGCGAGTTGTTGCGGCGGCGTTTGGGTGGTGTAGGGACATCCTCGCCGTCCTCACCCTCTCCTGGACCTGCCGACGCGGCCTTGGGCGCTCTGTGAGCACACAAGCAGTTTGTGTCAGCTGGATTGCATGGCACCAACCAGGAGCAGATGCGCATCCATTGCAAACTTGCACTTCTACTGATCTGTGCCCCGTCCCGCTGCGCTGTGCAATCACACCTTCTGCGCTTTGGCTTCTTTTCCTCCGCCTCCTCGCCCTCAGGTGCCAGGTCTGGTGCTCCTGCCACGATGTCCTTTAGGAAGTCCATGGTCTCCTCGGACATGACATAGTGCTTACTGCACGGGCCAGGAGTGTGGAGCAGGTGCAGCTGTCGGGATGAGGGTGGGATTGGAAAGCCTGACCCAGCACGCTACAAATAGATGGTCCACTGCCAGACCGACAGCACCATTGCAAGCAGGGAACTTACATATGGCTTGTGCTGAGGGTCTTGGCTTGCCGAGCCTGCGCGATCTCCACGGTGCTCTTACATAGTTTTTCGAGGAACAGCTCCATCGCTCTGGCTGCGCGGGATGTGAACAGGCCAGGGTTCAGATGATGAACTCCAAACAGGCGAGTCTAATGCATGGGCCAGGGGCGAGGTGTCCGTGCAGCTCACCGATCAGCACGGGCGTGGCCTGTGCGATCTTGCCAACGTCCTCATCCGCCTGCATCAGCTTCTTGATGCGCGCGGCCAACGGGCATGCCTTCTTACTGCGCATCTTTCGAGCGGCTCAGGAGCTTAAAAAGGGGTCTGGGGCGCACGCTGCGCGCCCTGTCATGCGCCACGGGCGCGGGGGCGGTGGTCTGGAGTCAAGGTGTCAATTTGAACTGGGGGTCAGATGGGGTACCTGCATGCACCCTGCATGCACCCCCATGCCCATGCGATCTCATCGCTTCCCTCACTCAAACAAAAGCGCAGTACGCATTCATGCGCATCGACGAGGGCAGGCTCTTAGGGCAAAATCTTGGGAAAGCCCGAAGGGCGTGTGGACGGGGCGTGATTGAACAATGCTCACGGTACTGGCACGCTGTGCCAAGGAGGCCACCCGCAAGCATGTGCTGGAGCAGGTGCACGTCGTTGCTGTTGTCGCTGCTAGGGAAATATCGCTTTTTCTTACAATCCAAATTGGCAATCTTTCCCAGGCTGTGCGTGGGCTGGCCACCAAGGCCTCTTCCGCAGCTGCCCCCAAGGCTGCAGCGGGCGATCTGAAGCTGGTAGGAGACCTATCAACGTCCTTGGTCTCTCCATGCCATCTGCATGGCATTCACCCTTCTTGTCTGTTGGGGTTTTTCTTGCTGTATGATTTTATTGTGGACACTACTTCTTGCAGCCCACGGCACCTCTACAGCTCAGCGGGACTTCTGCGAACATCGCAACCCTTACCTGGCAAGTTGCTGCCAAGGAGAACGTGATTGAGAAGATTCAGGATGAGCTGGCTCAGGTGCGCTATAGCTTTGCGTTGATGGCGTGTTTGTCCAGTACAGACCAATCATCGGTGCTGACTCTGGTGCGCAATGACGCTGATTCACGCACAGCTTGCGGCTGCGGTGTCTGATGAGAAGGAGCTGCGTCGTCTGGCAGTAGATCCCTTCGTCCCTGCCATTGTGCGCAAGAAGGTCATCAGCACTCTGCTGGCAGATTCACCTGCACACAAGATCACCAAGAGCTTGCTAGGTCAGATTTTCTTGGGGGGCGGGCGCCTGCTGTGAATGCTGGAGTTCAGCGGTCAGCTTGCACGCATGATGCATGGAACTCCAGGCCACGTTTACAGGCATGCGGTGGGGTCTAGCTTATGGTCAATGCAGCAATCTCCATCTAGCATGTCATTTCGTCAAGGGCCGGGCGCAGCAGCATGATTGCAGGTGAACTATGTGTGCCACATTCCTTGGTAACTTCTCACAGATGCGCTTGCGGACGAGAACGCCCTGGCCGCGCTGCCTGCTGTGTCAGCTGCATATGACGAGCTGGTCCTGGCACACAAGAAGGAGGTGTATTGCACAATCGTCACAGCCCAGGTGCGCACTGGCCACAATATGGGTTGTGCAAGGACCAGATGATGTGCAGGGCACAAGGGGGGAGGGTTTGCCAGGCACTTCACATGCTCCTTGGTGTGAGTTGTAAGGTCAGGGCGATTGGGTCATTGTTGGCAGCAGGCCCGTGGAGGTGCCCTAATTTGTTATTGTGTCAGCATTTGAAGGCAGCTGGAGGCTGGGGCAGGTCACGCAACATGATCACCAAGCCAAATGGGGGAGAGGGCTTGGCCTGCTTAGCACGCCACATCACTGCTGGGTGCCGGCATGCCAGCATTAAGAGCTTTTGTGGGAGAGGTCAGGCTTGGCTCCTTCCAACAGTTGCGGTATCATACTGGAGCTTGTTACCTGCTGGGCGCGCTGTGCACAGCCGCTGGACAAGATGGAGCGTGAGGAGGTGCACAAGCAGGCAGCCAAGTTCGTGGAGCCTGGCTTCAAGCTGGTGGCCAAGGAGAAGGTATGCAGGCGGGAGGAACATGTTCGTGCAGGCGCAGGATGGATGCCTGGACAAGTGGTGTTGACGTGGTGTTACTGTTGCATTTGGGTTAGGGACGTGCTGTGGGCACTGACGATGCTGCCCGGGTGTGTGGGGGGGGGAGGGACGCTGTCAGCTGGTTGATGCTGAGTGTGCACACATGTGCTCCTACCGCTTACTGCCGGTGGCCACGTGTGTACTGGCTGTGCACTAGACAGCTGCCCCCTGTGCATGCCTTCCTAATCAGTTACATCCACATCTGCTCCTTTGCCCCATGCGCAGGTGGACAAGAAGCTGCAGGGTGGCTTCATCCTGGAGTTTGAGGACCGCCTGGTCGACTTGTCGGATGCCAAGAAGAAGCAGGAGTTCAACAACCTGGTTACCAAGCTAGAGAATGACCTCAAGTGAAGGCGCTGTATTGGCTTATTCTGTAGGCTTAGCAGGTTAGATCAGCAGTATTTGGGACCAACTGTCGCAGCACAGGCTTAGCATGTGCAGTGTGCTGTGCAGTGCAGCGCCATCAGAGTCCGAGCTTGACGCGCAGATTGGAGCGCCATGTCAATGCTCACCTTGATGGGCTTGTCGCATAAACTGGCAGGGGGCTATGGATAAGCATGTTTTGACCATGTAAACCGGAAGTACACATCAGGTGTCTGCACATTGTGCGCATGTGTCTGCATTGTGAGCCCTTGCCAAACCCTCCGTAAGTATGTTCAAGTCGTACTGAACAAATTCGCGTTCGCGTCGATTGTCTTGCCTGTATGTGTCCAAGTCCCTTTCGATGAGACCGACACGATCCGCACATGTTGCATTGTTCCTTGGTTTGCTGTTCCTGGTACTGAACGTTCAACCTGCAAAGCAGAAAATCATATTTGATCACGATGGTGAGGCGGTGCCGCACTTATCGACTGATCACATGAAGCAACCTGCTTGAAGACCAGTCCTGAAGGAGATTCCCTTCTTGGAAAGCAACGCGCATACTCGTGTGCATGAGGAAGACATAGGCAGGCGGTGTCTGCATTCCATGCAAGCATGAACAGGTCAACTTTCATCATGCTCTGATGGGCGCGTGCCTGAGATGCCGTACAGGTGGAATTGACGACTTTGTGACCTTGCTGTTGCTGCTTAGCCAGCCAAAGGACGTGGAGCTGCTGGCAGTTACTATTCTAGATGCAGACTGTCTCGCAGCCGTAGCAGCGAACACCACCTTGAAGACGCTGCATGCGATAGGGGCCGGCCATGTGCCAGTGGCGGTCTCCACACTGCCAGGGGTGCACCCATTCCCAGACATTTGGCGCTGGCATGGTATCACCGTGGATACCCTGCCCCTCCTGAACCTCATTCCTCCAGCTGAGTACCGCAAGAACCTTGTGTCTCAGCCAGGGCAGGACTACCTCGCAGATCTCGTCATGGCCCAGGAGGATCCAGTCACCATCATAGCCACAGGACCACTCAGCAACATCGCGTATGTGCTTCAGAAGCATGGTGATGCTGCAGCTGCAAAGATCAAGGAGGTGAGAGCATGCCCACGCCATGTGGTGGCTTTGTGGCGGTTGCATACAGATGAGCAGTGAATGCCCTCACAGCAGTGCCTGTCGTCGCCTGTATGGCTTGCACGCAGGTTTGGTGGATGGGCGGCGCTTTGCAAGTGCGGGGCAATGTACTTGAGCCGGGGCATGACAAATCAGCCGAGTGGAATGCATACTGGGACCCATCTGCCTTGGGCGTGTTCTGGAACTCAAGCATCCCCATGATTATGGTGCCCTTGGATGCCACCAATAATGTGCCCGTCACTGCGGCACTCGTGTACGCTTTCGGGCCCCAAGCAGACCACAAGTTCTCAGCCTTGGCCGGCTCTATGTGGTCACAAGTGGTCACATGGGAGCTGGACAAGAAGAACGCAGGGATGGAGTACTACGCCTGGTGGGTATTGTACATGACCAATTTTGAATTCTGTGCTCGCAACTCTCTTGAAACCTGGGTGGTACAAGCTATGCAACTCAAGTACTCGATAGACTTGAATGATGTGGTTGCTCCATGGCATGCATGCAGTCCTGCCAGAGCTTCAAATCTGAACCTTTGGTTCATGCCACTGATGCTCTGTAGGGATGCGCTGACAGCTGCATGCTTTCTCGAGCCAACCCTGTGCGATCGCCATGATGGTCTAAGCACGTACACCGTGCTATCAGGCGAAAGCCAAGGGCGCACAGTTCTGGTTGAGTCAGCATCCTGTGTGGCTGACCCCAGCCTGTCACGAGTCAGGGAGGTTTCTGCTGTAATGCATGTGGATGCAGACGCCTTCTACAAGAACATCCTTAAGGCGCTAAAGCAATAGGAGGGCGACCTTTGTTGACTGCCTTGAGCCACCGCACTTGATCTGGGACCAATGCATGCACTTGTTGGGTTCTTAGCGTGCTGCATGAACATGCTATGCTTGATCGTTGTCCACCCTTCAGCCACATGTGCATTGCAAAGGCAAGGATAGGGCTGCATCGATGCGCTAGCCCCACAGCACCTAGCCAGTGCAGTTCCTGCTGCAGCTCACAGCTGCTCCTGTGTGTAGCCCCCAGCATCTGTTGACATGAATCACCTCGTTACATCTGCAAGAGTTAAACGCTCACTCCAGCCCCATATGCAGCTCCCCGGCATTCCCCAGCACTTCAAGAAAATTTAAGCACACTGCAGATACATTTAACATCTCCTGCATGACGTCGCACAACAATATGCAGCTCCGGGCATGCGCTTTGGCCCGCAGGTAAAAAGCTGAAAGCCCCCCAAAAGCCCACCCATCTGCCTCAGTCACAGAAGTAGCGGTCCCCAAACTCGCCCACGCCTGGAACCACCACGTAGTTATCATCCACCGCCTGATCAATCTCTGAAGTGATGATCTTGACACCTGGGAAAGTCCGCGACACCTGTGGCTCACAAACAAAATGATAGGACGCACATGAGGCAGCGGGTAATGCAGCATATGCCAAGACCGCAGCACAGTGCACAAGAGCCAGGCCAACCAATGTTGGCAAACCCTCGGGCGCAGTGTGTCAAGGAGGTGCACAATGTAAATGCAATGCATTGCAAAGGCGTGTGTTGCATCTAGCGCAGTCACACAAACCCGATGGATGCCCTCTGGTGCTGCCATGATGCAAAGGAACAGGATCTTGGTCTCCTCCACACCATGTTCACGCAATACCTGTGATTCATAGACAGCAGCACATTGCATTGAGCATCAGCACAAAAGGCTGAAGGCCTCTTCACCTGCAAATGTTGCCCCAAGATGCTGCGAGCACCTAGGTCCTAGCTGGCTACAGATCTGCACACTTCTTCGCTGCGACCGCTAGCATATACAGCACCATGGGCCCAAGTAAAGATCACATCCCCTGCCATCATTGACGTTCACACGCTTCTCCTTCCCCGCCCCAAATGCACCACCTTGATCGCACGGCACGCTGTGTTGCCCGTGCCCAGCACTGGGTCCAGCAGCAGCACGAAGCGCTGTGCAATGTCAGCTGGCAACTTTTGATACACCAGCTCCTGTTTGTCAGCGGGGCCATGCCTGTGGCCCACCATCCCAGGGTGGACAATGCAGGTTAGTTGTTTGTTCACAATGGCGGTCAGTAAGCAAGAGCGACATATGGGGTTTCACGGTGGTCAGACTGCACAGCGAGCACAATCCTGTTCCCATGTACTCATGACCTTGCCAGCATATCCTGCCTGTGATACAAACTGTGGCAGCCTCCTGCAGGAGTACTCGTGCCTGTGACCCCCTCACCTGTGCACAAGAATCTTCCCGATCTTAATGCCTTGGCAGCATTCACGTAGTGCAACCTCCATGGCCTCACCGCTGCGGATCACACTGACGCCGCAGATGCCGCGTGCAAAGTCCACACCCACATATTGGTGGCCTGTGGAGTTGCATAGGTGTGAGTAGTAGTGAGTAGCATAGTTGACATGCCCCAGCAGGTTCCGATTCAAAACATGAGGATCAGGATCCCAACATGCGCTGCATACAACGCACTCGTCTGCTTGGGTGCTGTGCCGTGCAGTGCTGTATGTCTGGACTTACAGGGCACACATTGTGCAACGTTTGTTAATTGTTCCCCTGTGCACCGAGTGCTGCAGCGTTACACAGCAGAAGCCACCCGACCACCACCAGAGTCCAACTCACCAGTTGGTGTGATCACAATCTTCTCTTTGAACGGCAGGTGGCCCAGGCCTGCCTCCACCACAAGGCGGTTGATGCGGTTGGCGTAGAACACAAAGTCGTTCTTGGATGTCTCCTTGTCGCGCAGAATTGTGTGCATGCCGCGGATCTGGTAGTTGGAGGGGATGACCTGCAGGTGGGTTGATTGTGGATGTACACAGTACCCTCAACTGCAGATGAGCGCGATGACAACAGCGCAGCCAAAAGCTGTTCTTGCAAGAGGTAGGCTCGTGCCTCATGAGGAAGTCTCGGGGAACTTGCTTACTGCGCCATGGTTACCGCGCTGCAGTATGTCATGCCAGGAAGCACCCCTACCTCAAGGTTGGGGTAGATGCGCAGCAGGTCATGTTGCTTGAGCTTCAGCCGGATGTGCTCAGTGATCAGGTCGATTGCCACGATGTTATCCCCACGCTGCCATGGGATGATGATGTCTGCATACCTGTAAGGGCAGCAAGTGCAACCGAAACAGGACGTGATGGTGATTAGTGGTGTGCCCAGGCTTGCCAATGGATGGCTGCGCACGATTTGCCTGTCCCCCAGATGTTCATCATGTCCCTAAAAGTTAAAGGACTTCAGCCATCCAGGGTTGGCGCCCGTCCTGCACCGCCAGAGCATAAACTACAGAGCCTGCTGTGTGTGATGCAGCAATGGTTCTGACACATCCCCATTAACGCACCGTCGTGAAGGCGCAATGTACTGGTCAAACGCGGGCTTCACAAAGCGCGCATACTGCCTGATCACATCCTCAATCTCACGCCCGCGAACTGCCACGTCGCGCTGTATGCGCCGCGCCAGCCGGATGTCATCATCCGTGTCCACATACACCTACAGCAGCACCAATCAAGACAGCCAGGCCGAGCAGCTTGGTTTGGCACAGCATTAACCAGCAGCCTAACAGGAGCAGCTCTCAAGAGCAACGTTTACGATCCCGGTTCCAAGGATGACGACATGTGCAAGTGCCAGGCTGTGTGCAAGGTTGGGGAGTAGGTGGCAGCCAAGAGCTACATCACGTGGATGCTGCAACTACCCTGAGCTCTACAGAACTGCCGACACGTGGGGCTACACTCAAACAAACCCCACGGCAACCTATGCCGCAAACCGCACCTGCATATTCAGTTGCTTGCGAACAGGCTCCAGCGCAAGCACAAGGATGCCTGTGGGCAGGATGTCACCAGATACTGGGCTGCGTCATACAAGATACGATCTAATGACTCAGAGGGCCTGATGAAAATAGGCCGCGGTTTCACGCAGCACCCACCCTCCAGGATGATCACATCTGCCGGCTCCACCCGTCGTGTCTCTGTGCTGCGTTGGTGTGTGGTAAAGTCATAGATGGGCACCTGCGAATTGCCATGATTGTAGGTGGGATGATACAAGTCAAGACGTATGCCAGATGCCTTGGTAGCATTGCCTAACTGGGAAATACACATCATCGACAAAACATTCGGCAAACTACAGCTCGCGTCATAGCTGCCTGGGTCACAAACAATCCCAGGATCCCCATAGTTCCAGCAGAAAGTTGGAGGAGCCACCTCACCTCCACTGGTATCCCATCCTGCAACTGGTGCAACGTATCCAGGATGCCATCAACATCGATCGCATCTGTGCAGAGAATGAACACGAGGCACATTTCAATAACCATTCGCAGATGTCCCCACTGAATGCAGACGTGGGTACGGTTTCTGATGGTCTGTAGTGGGCTTGGCAGCTGCAGTTGCAAGCTGCATGAGGTCAAGAACAACATGCAGACACCGTGTGATGCAGAGATGCTGCACCTGTGCAAAATCGTGTCACAACATGATGGTCACATAATGCAAGCTGGTGAGTTGAGCCACGTTCTTATATGCTTGACAAGGGCCACAGGCACGCACAAACAACTGGAATCCGCTGATGTTCAGGCCATGATGCATGCTGGTGACATCACCTACGTGCATCTTGCGCACACCTGACATGCTATGATCCGTGTGAAACATAGGGTTACTGAGGATGATCGTGAGCCTGACTGGACTGCCGTATCCCTGGTCACCAAATGCAGGACCCTTGGACGGCTCCCTATGGTCAAACCAGTCGCCTTGGTCATCCATTCTGGCATCCCTGGTGTCATGCAAGGCTGCCTCACCAATGGCTACATGGGCTGGTGCCCTGGAATCCCAGTGCAGCTGCAGCATCTGCAGCGCATCTGCTGTTCCGGTTTCCCCTACATCGTGGCCCCCAACCTCCCGAAGGCCTGACAACCATCCCAGATGGGCAGGCTCTGCGCACCTGGATGATCAAAATTGTAGTTTTTCACGTTTGCCAACTCAGCTGGTGTCAGCCCACGATAGAATGAGTCCTGGACATGCGTGTATCAGGTCCATGCACAAGATGTAAGGCTCTTGCTGGGGCTAAACAAAATCAAGGCTCATCACCATGCAAGGCAGTAACGCACCTCGTGTTGGGCTGTGCGTGATGGTCTGCACAATGTACAGGACAAGGCCACCAATAGGCAAAGCTCAAAACTCATCTGGTCCGTACTCGTACCTGGGACAACATCACTACGCACTGGTCGTGCAGCCGTTGCATGATGCAGTCGCACACCTGCACAGCACAGCAGGTATAAGCATATTGCAAATGCGGCGCGGACATGAACTGGTACTGACATGCATGACGGACAGCTCACAATGTGCATGATCCCCTACCGTGGTCTTCCCTGATGCTGTCCCCCCTGCCACGCCGATGATAAACGGGTGTCGATTTCTGCGGAATCCCGCGCTGGGCGACGTAGGGAACCCAGCTCCCCCTGCTGACCTTCCTGTAGTGCGGAAATGCCCCCCGACATCTCCTTGTGTTGATGTGGGCGATCCACCATATGCGCTGTTCGCTGCAGAGTCTAATGATAAGATAGTGAAGGTTTGTGTCAATGTGTCCGGATTGGCCCCTCCCCCGCTAGTAACAGCCTGATGCGTGCTCGACTTCGAGTTTGGAGTTTGTGCAGGATGCATACTTGCTTTAGGGTTTGACCTTTGTTAGATCATGGTGTCAACGAGCGGGATAAATCTGCTACGGTTCACCAAATACAGGAGCCATATCAGTGTCCCGCTCAACCCAGATATCACCAGACCACACCAAGTCACATGTGGGGGTGCACCACGACGATTCCCTGTTTTTTTGATCGTTTTGGCCTCCGTGATGGCTCCACTGATTTTGGAATCGCTGGCTACCTACATCCGTGGATCGCTGCTTGTTCGTTAGACCCGCAAACTTTTTACTACCTTATTGAACGGCAGAAGAAGAGGGGGCTGGGGAGCACAGATGGCAACCAAACTGTTTCAATGTCTGGCCGCACAAGACCTGTCAGCGCTGCGCAGAACAATCAGCATGCACGAGACGCTTGTAAATTCAAAGAACGCGCAGGTAAGGGCATCCGTCAAGCCTAGTTGACCACCGTTCTTTGCAGACAGGTGCAGTGCACGACGGTTGGCTGCATTGGAGCTTGTGACTGACCACGTTCACGTCGTCATTCAAGGTTCTGAGGTGCGCGCTAGTCACCTGACTTGCATGCACCATGCACGTGCAGGACCGCACTCCACTGCATGTGGCTGCTGCGCTCGGCTGGCATGAGGGTGTGAGGGAGCTGCTGCGTGCCAGAGCAGTTCATGACGCACTGGATAAGGACGGCAACACGCCATTGCACTTGGCTGCGGAGCAGGTGCACGGGACATGTTGCGCATGTGCATCCACAGCTGTCACAGACAGCTGTCAAGGAATGGCCACTTGTTTGTGTAGCCCTTGTTGGAGAAGATATCATGATGTATGTAATCTGCTGCTGATTTGTGATCTGAGCACAGAGTATCTTGCTGTGAACTGGGTAGCTGACTTGTTCCATCGCTCAGCGCACACAACCTGCTCAACCTCGAGTAACTTGCAGGGATCCTTGGATGTAGTAGCTGAGCTGCTGACTGGACAGGGGCGCAAGATGTGTGTCAAGGCCAAAAACAAGGACGGGCGCACACCGCTACACCTAGCCGTAAAAGCCAACCATCCTGGAGTGGTTGTCAAGCTGCTGGAAGCAGGTGCCAGAGGGGATGCCAAGGACAAGGCTGGCCAGACACCACTGCAGCTTGTGGCAAACCTTAGTGCCAATGAGGTGATGGTTGCAGCTCTTGCTGGCACGGCACCCCCTGAGGAGCCTACAGAAACGCACTTCACAGCAGCACTGGATGCTCCCCCTGATGACACAGACAACGGTTATGCCACGCCTGCCCCAGCACCACGCCCTGGTGTAGCAATCCGGCCAAGGCTTGACCCGCCAGTGCCAGTTGTGCCAGTTCCAGGGACCACACCATCCCCAGCACCCAAGGCCACGGCTTCCCCGGCAGGGGGTGCATTTCACATGCGGGCATCACAAGTGATCGAAAGTGGCTCCCTCAGACGTGCTGCTAATGCACCTCATCCTGCCACCGCACGGTGAGTCATGCTGATCTGCTTGTGGCATCATTGCTGTGGCAGACATGCTCCACGTGCTGCTGTGACGTGCTGGACTTTTATGGTTCATTCTTGGTGATGGTACACAGGGCTGCACCTGTTATACCAGGCAACCGGCCATTACCAGGGGGCAGTGGCCTTGGTACACCAGGTGGTGCTACAGGCGCAGGCCAGATGCTGGTAGTGCATGAGGCAGCCATTGTAGAACTCAAGAATACAGTCAGAACACTGCAAGCAGGACTTGATGAAGCCTGTGCCCGGGCAGCAATCGCTGAGGCCGCTGCTGCAGCACAGAAGGAACTGGCTGCGCAGCTCACAGCTGCAATGGATGTGATCAGGGCTCAGTCCAGGTGAGTAGCAAGTATCAGCATGCAAATCTGTGTGCCGGAAGTTTTGGTTTCGTGACGGAGGGTGCAAGGTTTGCGTGCTCCTCTGCACTACTGGAGTGATGTGGACTACAGTGGCTGGAATGATGTAGACTGTATGCTCTGCATTGACTGAGCATTGCATGTGTTTGGGGCCGCCACCGTGCTGCCATTCACAGCCGGCTGGAGGACGTGGAGTCGCGGTTGGTACTATCAGAGGAGCGTGGGCGCGAGATGCGTGCACGGCTTGACCGTGCAGATGATACAGTCAAGGATGAGCGGGAGACAGCTACGCAGCGGTACAAGGCACAGGTGCATTTGATGCCTGCATGACCCCATCATAACGGATATCTGCACCACTGCTGTTTTTGTGCAGAGATGTGCAGGCCACGTGTGCAGGCGTTGCTGGTGTTATGTTTTGCTTTGATGGGTTGAGCCATATTTGTGTGTCATGTGCGTCATTTTTTATGCACGTCTTTGATGCCTGCAGGACGCAGCCCTCAAGGCACTTCAGGGCAGCATAGCACGCATGTCAGAGGAGCAGCACGCGTCACAGAATCTGGTTTCATCACTCTCGCAGCAGCTCACACGCATCGCTAGCGGCAGCGCACCATCTGGTGGCGGTGGACTCACACCTGCTACCCCTCACGCCGGTACCAAAAGTGGTTCCCATGGTGGGAGCGAAGTGGGTGATGAGAATATGTACGCTGATGTCCAAGGCCTCAAGAGCAGCATGGCAGCGCTGCGCGGTTTGCCTGAGCGGACAGACGAGCTTGCACTGCAGGTATGTGTTAAAAAAGCACTTTTGACTTGCTGATGGCATACGCATGGCAGGGCAAGTACCAAGGCCAGTTTGTCCTGCAGCATGCATGCAAGCTGCCAACCCAGGTTTTTAAAACCTACATTCAAACAATTGCTCCTAACACCACACAGGTGGTACAGTTGGGCGCTGCACGGGGCGCTCTGAGTGGCGAGCTTGACGCGTTGCGTGGGCGGCTTGCACGCCTGGAAGATGTGGTACGTAGCTATGCATGGTGCGGTGCAAGCATAACCCCTGCAGCGGTTGATATGGGCCGGCGGGATGTGGGAGCGGGCATAGTCATGTACAGGGTGCTTATTGATGATATCCTGCTGCTCACTTTGTGCTGCACAGGGTGCTGCAGACCGGCTGGAGCTGCTTCAGCTGAAGGTCAACCAGCTGGGCACATCACTGTCTGGCCTCACCAGCAGCCAGAGCGAGCTTGCAGACAAGTTAGCGGTGCTGAACAGGTGGAAGGCAGAGCAGCAGGCACTTGGTAGCGGTGCAGTCATGGGCACGGCTGCAGGTACACACTCAGCAGTCACTGCCAGTTCAGGTAAGAGCCATGCTGCTCAGCGACGTGTCACTTCCTCCTTATTGCCCACCTGTTGGAGGCCTTGATCATGATGCATTGTTAGGATCTGGCATGCAGCGCTCCCGCTCTTTCAGTAAAAAGCTAGACCATTGAAAAGAACTGCATGCTCATGATGTGCTCCACAGCTCCAGCATTCAAGGAGCTGGCAACAACAGTGGCGCAACAGGCGCAGCAGCTGACGGCAGCCAACACGCAGATGGAGACACTGGTGCAACAGGTGAGCACCCCCCGAGCTGTCTTTAAACATCACTCGGCATCTTGTCCTGCATCATGTGTGCTGTAATGCACCTAACACCTGCAAAGTTACACGCATGAACCACGCAGGTGGCGGAGCTGAAGCAGACAGTTGGTGCCCTTTCCGCCAAGGTTGTGGTGCCCCAGGCGCCTCCCACAGCGCCCAGCACACCCAGCCCAGCAACACCACACGAGCTGGGCAGTAGCAAGCGCCATGCACTCACACTGTCGATGAACGCAAACGCGGAGCGTGAGGTGCACGAGCTGACCAATCACGTGCACACGCTGCAGGCCAGCGTGGAAGACTTGAAGGTGCGGGTGGCATTGTATCAATCTATGTGCACCGTGAAGTACGTGAACCAATGCTCGTGATCAGCACGTTCACCAGGAGGTGCGGCAAACAGCGTGCTGCCACTGTAGTCAGACGCTAGCTAGCATGCAGCTGACCTCGTCTGTGCTGGGGCTGTTGTAGACGGCGCTGGATGAGGCGCGATCGGAGATGAGGCTGGTGACATTGGAGCTCAAGCGCGAGTGGGAGGGCGCAGTGGCTGAAGCAGGAGCGCGCTTTGCTGAGCAGCGTGCAGAGATGGAGGCACGTGAGGCGCGCGTCAGAGCGATGAAGTACGCTGCAAGAACAGGGGGCTTGAATGCGATGCATGATGTGATGCATGCGCTCTGCCTGACTCTTTCAGACAACCAGGGGGCCAAGGAGTCTCGCAAAAGCCCACATGCAGCTGAGCCCCACAACTGGGCCGGTCTGTATGCTCGTCCTGTCATGTGGCAGGCATCTGTGCAGCGAGTTCTGGCATACCATGTAAGTCATGCGCACACTGTGTGCAGGGACTCGGTGTTGAAGGAGGAGGAGGCGCGGGCTCAGGCTGCAGAGTTCCAGAAGCATGTGGGGGCCAGCCTCAAGGGGCTCGAGACGTCACTGGGACTCATGCAGCACAAGGCAAGTTGTGAGAATCAACAGGGTCTGCAGGGATAGTGTCAGCATGCTGCCCTGCTCAGTACATGTCCTCCATGGCTGCTGTTGCCTGCATCTGGGTCCTGTGATGACGATGTTGCTGCGAGCTACGGCATGCAGGTGGAAGTACTGGAGGAGGCAGTGCAAGGTTTGCAGAACCGTGGTCGTTCCTCCATTGCTGGAACTCATGATGACAGCTTGCCAACTTCACGCAACCAGAGCTATGCTGGTGGCAGCAACAGCACAGGCGCAGCACACACTAAGCCACATGGCAGCAGTGGGCACACCAGCGGCACATACACAGGAAATCATACAGTTCACACCCACAAGACGCACCACACAGGTACATGCCGCGCTGTGCCTTTGGCCAATGCGGCTTGTTGTTGTCGTTGTTGTTGTTGTTGTTGTTGTTGTTGTTGTTGTTGTTGTTATCTGGCATTGCTGACACCCACTCCGATGCTATTGATTTTGGTTTTGCACATAGTTACAACAATGTTTGTGGTTTGTATGGGGGTGCAATGCCATGCAGGTGGGCCGGGTCCTGTGGGTGAGGAGCACATCATTGGTCAGGACGATCATGGCATCTGGACATTGGAGCGCGCAGTCAGCGGCTCCCTGGCGCAGATCATTCACTCACCAGTGCACAGCCCTGCTATGCATGGCACTGCACCAGCAGCCTGCGTAAGCCCACACCTGGGTAAGCTCAGTCTTCTTGCTGGCAGTCCCCTCTCCAAACCATCCTATCCTGCCCACCCTTCAACTTCAGGAGCTGTGGGTTGGTCAGGCCTGAGTGCACAACCGTCACAGGCACAAGCAAGCTACCTCAACAATGGCACATGTGTGATCCAGAGGGATGCTCTACACACCAGCAGTGACACAGCCCCTGCCCCTGACGGTGTCAAGGCTGAGATGGCACTGTATGGCACAGCGACCCTGCCACTGTGGGCTCCTGCTGCCTCAACATTTCAAGTGCGCCAGCACCCCCATGCAGTGCAGCTAAAGCAGGGCCAGGTATCAGCCTCTGGTTCACAGCAGCAGCAGAGTAATGGCATGGCGCCCACTACCCTGATACTTAAGGCACAGATGGCGTCAGCAGCTTGCGCCAGCAGCAGCACAACAAGCACACCTGCACATGTTGATCCTACGCACACAACTGAATCTGCGTCTCTGGAGCTCATGCAGATGATGATGGCACAATCTGCAGCCCAAGCAACCGCGGCCACCCAGGCATCACAACCCGGGCTCAACTCGTACAGTATGACGTCCACACCAAACACGCACACACCTCAAAAGCAGGGCAAGAACGGCAAGGGCCAGAGTAGCAAGGGCAGGCAGTGCACCATGCAATAACTGTGGCCAATAACCCATCGAGCGGCACCGTGTTGGATGTCGCTTGAAAACGGTGATTGTGCTGGACGGCTGTGACGAAGATGTTTGCAATCCTAAATTTTAGTGAGATGGTATGAGGGAGGTTTTACTTGAGGAAGCAGCAACACATGTGCATCTCGGTCATTTTTAACCTCTTGTGATGATACCATCAATCTACCTGAAACCAGCTAGCTACTCCTGTCAGTGTGAGATGTGAATGGGCAGTATGTTCTTGATGGGCCATTATGCAAGATGCGTTTTAATTCCGGTACTCGCTCACTTTGGTGATCAAGAGTCTGTCGCCATTGTGAACTGCTTTCGGCTCAGCTTGCGCAGCTTGCATGGTGTAGGAAAGATCACATGACTGCATCTGCTCAACAATCTCAGGCTCACAACCGATGCTTGGTGCAGGTGTGGTGCTGCTGCAGGCCGGTGCAGGCCTGTCCGCTGACAGCCTTCCTTAGATGCGGCATAAGTAGCTGGTTGCACTAGGGGCACCAAAACCTCTAGTTTGCAGACAGGACCTGTTGCATGCATGCAGGTGTGCAGGAGCATGGAGGAGTAATGCTACCCCTGAGCGCTGCTGCACATGGCCCAAGTGCACTTGGTTCTGGTTCCTTGGACCTTGGACTGCCTCAGGTAACAGCTGCACCAATTTCCAACATGAAGAATGCCCTGGTGATTGCTGTCACATTGTATACGTGTCTTGTTATCAGGATCTACGTGATCACCGTGCAAAGAATGTACATGTAACGATAATGTAATGACAGCAAAAGTTCGTCTGCACACCCGTCAACAGAAGAAACTCCCATCAGCCTGTATAGGAGCGACGAGCTATCCCGTAGTACCCGAATCGCCCTACTTATCGATGTCTCACAAGTCATCACTCTGTTGGAAAAGAAGAGCAGTAACAAGGAACGATGAAGTAACCAGGTATATCTGAAGTAAACGGATGAAAAAGAAGGCCCCGTGTCGTTTATAGCTCAAACACAGCTGACTTTGGAGCAAAAGCGCGTGGATACCGCATGCACAACCTACTTACAGCTTGGTAATGGACACCAGGGCCACTTGTAAGGTGCGCAGCGGTCCCGCTTTGCATCAATATACCCTGCTGGTTTCCGAGGCCAGGGGATCTTGCTTGGAGACGGCGATGCCTCGGGGTGTGTTAAAACATGCTATTGCATCTAGGAAACAGCTCTGAAGGGTTTCGATCGCTCGCTTTGCGAGCGAGACCACCGACTTGGTCCCAAGTCGACGCAGACCCCGAGGCACGTAATGCGGACCCCGCAAACGCAGCCGTGGGTTTAGCGTTGTTTAAAGAGTGCCTCAATACCTCGCTTGCGGCCAGCGCCTCCTTGCTGAAGGGTGCCCCTGATCCACACATCCCACTATGGTGGGTCCACGCACCTGCCCAGTACTTGATCCCCAAAAAATCAAGCTTAAGCTTGAGCTTTACCACGTCTCAAAGCATGAGTTTGTGGGCAGCAAGTACAGGGCAGGTGGAAGCTGGGGGGTTGATGGGGGGTCAGTTACACAACCCGGTGCACAAACAGCAAGGCGAACCAGCAACGTGGCATGTCGGGGTGCAACATGCAGCTCAACTGATCACTTGTTCCTCATCATGCTGTGCCTCAGCCACAGGTGGTCGGGCGCGCCAGCAGCACCAGCAGCTCCAACACGGCCACCACAGGTGGGTCTGCTTGCCTTACAGAGTGGCTTTCCACGCGACAGATCAGCGACAGATCATCTACTGCCTCCTGGCAGCCTCATTCACCAGCCCCTGCGTCCTGCGCACAGCAGCTCCTGGGTCAGTGTTGTGTCGTCGCTTCCCTATGTGCGCAGAGCTGCCTGTCGAGGGTGACGCTGAGATGCGCAGCCGCCCGCCATCTGCAACTGCCGCAGCAGTTGTCACCATGCACCCAGCACAGCAGCAGCAGCTGAAAGGTCTTCCAGTCCGCCAGCGCAGTCAAGCGCTTACCCCCGACATGGAGCCCCACATGGTTGCAGCGGCACCCAAGCAACAACCTGCAGCACACCGCTGTGGTGTGCCCGTTGTGGCCGCACCCTCGCCGTCTTCAGCCCCCACCACACCGTTTGCTGCTGTCGCTGGGTCCCCTGCCTACCCTGCCCCTGAGCCTGGTCCTACGCCCGTGGCACAACCCGCAACTTCTGGGGCGGCGCCCCGTGCCCAACAGAAAGTGGCACGGCGCGCCTCCAGTGGTCCACGGCCCGCCAACCGGCAGCCCAGTGCACGGTCAGGAAGGGCTCCGCCGGTCATAACCATTCCTTCGTCGGACACGGCTAAAGCTCAGGCAGCAGCAGCAGAGGGCAGTGCTGCAGCAGCTGGCTCACCACTCAACGCGGTGTACCCGTGGCTGATGAACATGCTGCATGCGGCAGGCAGCATGAAGCCACGACAGGGACCGGTGACTGGCAGGTGAGCTGTGCAACTGAACAAACTGGAGTGATCATGGGATGTGGCTGCGGCGGAGTAGCACCCTACGGTCATCCATCCCTTGCTTCCCTCCCTCTTCCTCTGTGTCGCAACACTGCCCATTGCTCCTGAACATTGTGATCAGCCTCGCGTTTGGTGTCTGCCTAGCTGCCTATATATCCACGGGATTGCCTACATATCCACGGGATTGTGTCTTGGACGTGTTACATGCCCTTGCATCGCACATTTTGCTCTGTGTCACATGTAGGGACCGTGCACGTGCTGCGCGCAAGGCAGTGGAAAGCAAAGGTGGCCGTTCAACATCTGCATTCCGGGGGGTCACACACCACATCCGCACCAACCGATGGGAGTCGCACGTGAGTTGCCCAGGTCCATGAGCTCTGCTGCTCTTTGCTCATGCTTACAAGGGTAAAAGCCTCGTAAAGCGTTTGAAGTCACTGCGCTTACAGCTGCCGACCCCTTTCCTCGCATTGCTATCTGCAGATCTGGGAGGATGGCAAGCAGGTGTACTTGGGTGGCTTCAACACAGAGGAGCAGGTGATGAAGACCTCCTTGGTCACATTGCTGTGCCACTCCAATCGATTGGCCAATGGTAGCCAACTCAACATGCTCACCTTGTCCTCCCTGCCCCATCTTTTGGCCCACCCCTTGCATCTTGCATGTGCACACACTGCCATCACCCAGGCAGCACTGGCATACGACATCGCCGCCATGCGGCTGCGTGGCCTGGAGGCTGTCACCAACTTTGACCCCGACGGCTTTTCAACATGGAGTGAGCAGCTTGAAGCACTGAAACAGGTGCGCATGAAAACCTGTCCGTCTTGCTCGCCTGCGCCCATGGAAAACATGGCGGTCAAGGCACTCAATATGAAGCTTCTTGACACAATGCTGATGATGATTGTGCCAGTGCCGCCTTCTGCTAGCCTGCTGTGCGTTCCTGCAATGCAACCCAGGTGCCCAAGGACCAGCTGGTGATGGACCTGCGCGCGCACAGCCGCCACATCAGCATGTCAGACACGTTCACTGCACCTGGTGGGACCAAGCCTAAGCCCGCAGCCACTGCGCCCTCCATGTACCGTGGCGTGCGGCGCACGCAGGCTGGCACATGTGAGACTTACGACGATTTGGGGCTGTGCTTCTTAGAACATGATTAGTCTCAGTGCTGCAGTGATCGCATTGCTTTATCAACTGCACCTCTAATGCGTGCCTATCTGTTGTTGTATACAACGGCATGCACCCGTGCAATGGTGAATCTGCACCTGTAACATGCACTTGTGCACCTGTACACCCAAATGCGTGTGTACCTGTGAATTCTTACAGGGGAAGCAACAGCCAGCATTGCAGTGGGTACACATACATCCCTGGGTACGTTCGATACAGAGGTAGAGGCGGCCATGGCATATGACCGGGAGCTCATCGCGCACCAGAAGCTGGAGGCCGTCACTAACTTCGACCTGCTTCTGTGGGTAACAGCGAGGCTGCGGTTGCGCTCGGAAGTCGGTGTCTGCCGTGCGCATTCTGCAGGCCGACGGCCCCTTTCACCCACAGACCACCTGCAAACACAAGATAGGGTTGCATCAGCCACCTACATAGTGTGGTGCATGGGCATATGGTTGCAAGCGCTTTCCCAGTTCCTTTGCTGACTGGCCTGGGGTGGTGGCTGGTGTATGTGCAGGTACATTGACCTGTTGTCACCCCAGGATGCTGAGACGCTGAGGTGGGTCTGCGGCATGTAGTTTGCCGGGTGTGAAGGTATTCGGCAGGGGTGATGCAGGTGCGGTATGTTACTTGTGCTTGCTCCTAGAGTGCTCCTCGTACCCTGTACGACTGACACCTGCAGCTGCCCAACACACTACAAATGCCATGCCCTGGCTTACATTGTACTGTAGGAAGCGTCGGGCAGAGGAGGAGCAGGAGCCTGGGCAGCCTTATGGTGCGCAAATGTTTGGAGCATGCTTGTGTACCACATGCTACTAATTCCCAGCACCAACCTTCATGCATCAGCCCAATTGCATCTGCAATGTTGTGTTGCATCCCATGCACACTCATGGTCCTACATGCCAAAATGACTTCCCAGGCCTGGAGCGCACCACCAGCACCACCACACTGACCGCGTGGCGTGATCTGGCCACTGGCCGCCGCAGCCTGGCCGAGCTGAAGCAGGCGCTGCCTGCTCCCGCCACACTTCCAGATGGTGCAACAGCAGCCGCGGCTGAGATTCAAGCCCCTGGCAGCATCAGCGCCACAGCCGGCGCACCTGGTCAGCTGGGTGGCAGCACAGCAGCTGCCGCGCCAAGTGCGAGCAGCCCTGTGCCACATTGTGCAGCACCTGTGAAGAGCCTGCAAGATCTCCCCAGCCCCCTAGCCATGTTCAGCCCTGCAGTGCTGCCCCCTGGCCCAGCACAGCTGCGAGCACGCGTGCGGGCAGCTTCAGGCCTGCTGCAGAGCGCCACCAGTGGTGGCCTGTCAACCAAGCGCCCACCTGCACGCCGACGCAAGCGGGCAGGTGCGTGGTGCCTAGTCTGAAGGCTCAACCAGCGCCTGGTTGGTCAGTGTGGGAAAATGACAAGCATCATCAAGTACAAAAGCATTTGCAGCAGGGGTATGCCATTATCATAATGCCAGTGCAATTAGTGCATCCTTGATTCCTTGTAGCACGTACGCATGTCACTTCATGACCGACTGTTGGAAATGCAGATGTAGACACCGAGACAGAAACTGAAGTCAGCAGCCACAGTGACCTAGGTGCAAGCTCCTCCGATGACGTTCTGAGCGAGAGCGAGGACTCAGGCAGCTCTGACAGTGGTAAAAGGGCGCGCGGTAAGAGCCGCCGCAGCGACTGTTCAAGACCACGAGGGAAGGGCGCGGCCACACAAGGTGCAGGCCGAGGGGCGGGCACTGCGCGCTTGCGTGGGCTTGGCAAAAGCCCTCTGGGTTTTGCAAAGGCGCCCCTTGCGGCCGGTGCGAATGCCAAGGGGACGGGTGAACGCCGCGGGACCAGCGCTGTGCGCCGGGGCGTGGGCCGTCCGCGTGGCTCTGTGGCGCGCAAGCCCTCAGACATGTCGGATGTCACCATGCTGGCACCACCCCAGGCGCAGCCAGTGACGACGGGCCTGGTCAAAGATGCGCAGGGCGCCAGCTACATGGCCGTGGCCCTGCCAGATGGTACTCCTCTTACCGGCCAGCAACAGCTGGGCTTTTCCTTTGGCCGGGCTGTACAGTCTGGGCCATCTGCAGCCACGCCCACGCTGTCCACGCTCAGTGACCACCAGATGGGCCAGGGAGGGGCAGGTCAGTGTGTTTGTTTCCACAGCGCATTGGCAAATGGATGAGCAACACGAGCCATGTGTGATGATTGTGCTACACGGGTTGATGTCATGCGGGTTGTTGCCGCAACCATAGCAGTGCACGCATGCCACATGCCACATACTGTAGCATGCTGTTTCGGCATGCACGCTGACATCAGTAGTCCCTTGGGTGTCTTGTGCCTTTGCACGCAGGTGCCCATGACGTGCATGGTGCAGACGAAGATGTGCTGGTGGACAATTTTGGGGCAAATGCCCTGATTGCGGCACATGAAGCCCCCTGTTACTACCGGCCTGAGAAGCCCCTGTCCACGGTGGCTCAAGCCGCTCATGCCAGTGCGCCAGGTGCCAGCCGGCCCCTTGACCATGGTGTCAGCTTCCAGCGGCTGCTGCAACAGGGGCTAGGTGACAGCGCTGACTTCAGCTTCCAAAGCTGTTTGCTGTCAGGTGCACCCCTGCCAGCTGCGACTTATGTGCCAGCCACGCACCCTGCAGGCATGGGTCCAAACAGCACACCGCCCTCTATGGTCCTGCCTGTGCGGCGTGTGTCCGGCCCTGCCCGCGCCAGTTCGCCACGCATGGTCACGAGTGCACCCATGGCCACCACCATGCCATCCAGCAGCACTTTAGGCCGCAGCAACGATGCACTTGGTGCTGGAGCAATGGGCTTAGTAGCGGGCGCAGCATGCAAAACATCGTCTGTGCTGCCCGTATCCATACCGTGCATCTCGGTCCCACCCAAGAAGCGTGCACGCGTGGCACGTGTGCAGCAGGGCCGGCCTGCTCCTGATGCAACAGCTGCTGCAGGCTCTGCCCACCAAGGTCAGAAGCGCAGGGGCAGCCTACCTAAACAGCAGGGTCCTCAGGGCTGTGCTGCTGCACGCATGGCTGTCACCACCGTTACCACGGGTGTTGGCGGCCAAACACGTGTGCCGGCGGTGGCCACGGGACCTGCAGAACATGAGATGCACTCGCTGCCCCTGGTCACCGGTGGCGCCGTCGCTGCTGGGTCCCACGCAGCTGCCACATCAGCAGCTGCTGGTGGCATGGTGGTGACCACCGTGGTGCAGCCCGGCTCACTGCTGGGTTCCCCAGCAAATGGTCAGCGCCTGCCGGCAATCAATGGTGGCTCCCTGCTGCCTATCCTAGGCCTGAACCTGGACAGTTCCACGGCTGGTCCTGCTATGGGAGTAAATGAGAGTAAACATACCCAGGCCACCTCTTTGTTTGGATCTGTCCCAGGCAGTAGTGGTGCTGGGGCTGTTCAGGGGCCTCCTTTGTCCAGCCGCATGTCAGACATCATGCAGCCAGGACAGGCACCCAACCAGCAGATGCTGGAAGCGCTACTGGGCACGCGGCGGAGCCAGCAGCTTGTGCAACACAGTGCTGCAGCTGGCCACGGCCCTCCAACTGCGGTTCCATCATTTCATGGTTGGTGCACACAATCTTCAACAGATGCCGCGTTCCTGCCCAGCCTGCCGCTGCAGACTTGGGCAGTGCATGAGGAGCACAATGTCCATGACAATGTCAACTTCATGGACCTGCTGGAGCAGCTGGATGTGCACCAGCACACCCCAAGCGCAGCGCCACCTACACCACCCACCTCCATGGGACTGCTGAGCCAGGAGACCGTGTTTGCACCAGCCCAGGACACACATGGCGCTGCCACACCACATATGCCGCCTGCGCCTCAGCATATGCGTTACAGTCACGCTGGCTCAGTACTGCGCAGTGCGGCAGCTGCCCCCTCAGCTGATGTCCCCGCTAAGCCCACATGGATGTCTGCAGGAGGCTCCGTGTTCCTGCAGCAGCAGGCACTGACGGGCAATGAAGGGCATCCCACGAGCGATGTGCAGGTGGCCACTACTGTTGCCAGGGGTGGTGCAGACCACAGCGAGTGGCAGCACACGGGCTGGGCTGATGAGCCGTCCCTATGGGGCTCAGAGTTGTTCAAGTCCGCAGGCCTGGAGAGCGGCCCCATCCTGACAAACAGCCGTGACGCAGTGCCTATGGCCCCACCTGCACCAGCAGCACAGAAGCCGCACCCCGCCACAACGCGCACGAACGCCTCACCTGCGCTTGCTCTTCCACCACTGAGCAAGCCTACAAGCATGGAAAGCCTGCGACGTGCACAAGAGTTAGCCGCAGGACACATACAGCAACAGCAGCAGCAGCAGCACATGGACGAGCAGCAGCTGGCGCAGCAGGTACCAGCTCAACCTGCTGCTTATGGCAATGGCAGTGGTGGTGGGGGGGCGATGCACAACACCCAGGTGGACGCCGAGTTGAGGGAGCTGCTGCTGGAGAGTGGCTGGAGCCAGGCAGGCTGGCAAGTGACTGAGCTTCCTACAGTGCAGCTGCTGCAGCCTGCCACAGGCCAGCCTCTGCCTCCTGGGGGCCAGCAGCTGAGGACCCAGGATCAGTACGTGTCCGTACGTGCCAGGAGCAGTGGCATGCCGCAGGGTATCCCAATGCAGCAAACACTGACCAACAGCCAGTACCAGCTTCAGGTACCTGCAGCGCTGTTCAACAGTCACACAAATGGTATGTTGTTGGAGAAGCAACCTGGGCAACAGCAAGTGTACCAGCTGCAAGTGACCCAGCTGCCACTCCACCACCTGCAGGGCCCGACAGTGACCTCATTCCTGGCGCCGTTCAGGCAGCAGTGATCAACACAGTTTCATATGTGCCTGAGCTCGCCGGTGGCATGCACCACCCAAGCCTGAGCTGCCTTCAGGCATCTGCCTGAACAACTTTGTGAGAGCTTCGTGTGGCATGAAGTACGCAATGATGGCATATGCTGCACTCTGATATCGCATGTGGCCAACATATTGTTTTGGCCCTCTCACTGCATGGGCACGGTTACTTTGCATGGCCCATCAACCAGCCTGCTGCAAGTGCAGGGGCATGAAGCACTGTGATCTGAAGCTGTCAGATAAAACCAGTATACAGGGCATGCAGCATTGTGCTCTAGATACTGAAGACCAGGGGCATCTTGGTAGGTAGTTTACAAAGGTTGCAGGAGCAATGGACGCTTCTGCTATGATAGGGGATCCCTTACTGTGTCGAGGGTTGTGGCTGGGTATGGGAGAAGTTCCAGAGGCTGCTGGTCATGTTTGCATCTGTGTGCCTGATATCATGGTAGCCCTTTTGTGGCTGAAGCACCGCGATCAGCTGCAGTAGTGGTTTTGTGCATTGTCATTGCTTGCATGGTTCTTGCCAGCGCACAACATGTTTGGCAGATTGTGTCGGAACTAACAAGCTGCACATCGGCCAGTGTGTGTGCGTGGCTTAATGCTTTGGGCAGCTCATAGGGTGGTACACGAACTCACTGCCGAGAGGCAGCACGAAGCTTGGGAATGCGGGTGGCACTGTGTGGTGGATGAAAATGATTTTTGCTTGTTGTTGTGTATCGCTATTGTCAGACAGGTAGCAGACATTCAGGCTGTCGCCAGCTCTGCCCATGGGGCATGAGACTTGCACTTGTCCCATGCGCCATGGGTGGGACCTTGCAGCATTCCCAACACATCCTCCTTTCACACTGCACCACCAACGGTCTGCACTCCGGCGGACTCATTGGCGCCTTATTTGTGCTACTTGTGTGGTGCTCATCAACTCCTTTTTCTCTAACTACTGTGGATTCCACGGTAGTTAGCCCGGTTGACGGAGGAACCATACATCGTTTGTGGTTTCAGCAGCTCCTTTACAGTCCCTGTGCAGTTCCTGTACATATTTGATTCCTTAGTGGCTGCTTGTGTTGTAAATGCTGTGGTGTCAGCTGATGGCGCACCATGTACATACTGCGCATGCCATGGGTGGCTTTTTGAGTACCTTGATGGGCATCTTGCACTATTTGTGCAGCATTGCTGTTGCTTAGGCGCTGTGTTGTTGCATCTTGGGTTTTGTACTCGTGGGTTTGCTGTGCTGTGCCACGTGGCCTGACGTGGCTACCGGACCACGCGCTACGCCTGGATTGCATATTGTGCAAGACACAGGAGCGTGCTGCGGGCGAGTTCAGGGCCAAGCAGCGCGATGCTACATGAGTCTGGCCTCAAGCAATAGGCACCGAGTGGTACAGAAGCTGTGTGTGGTATGCATGTGCCACCGAAAATGCAAGCTCAACATGCTGGACAAGGAGCGATGAGGGTCAGCATTGTAACAAAGGACGGGTCCAATAAGCAGGTTGTACATGAGCCACACACTGCCCACATGCCCAATCCATACAGGCACAATACCATGATGTGCGCTCCAACATAAAAGCGAGCAACGTCATATGTTGCAGTGTTGCTAAACCTGGCAACATTGCAAGCTGGAGAAACACTTGATTTGCAAGAACAAAAGCTCCGCCCTATGAGTTTTGAGCAATAAGTTCATGGGGCATGGATGCTCTCAGGCTGCAGACAACGAATGGTAATAGTGTATGGAAAAGGGATGAGGCCCCTGACCAGGACCTGCCAATGTAACTTAAAGCCTTATTCAACAGATCCAGGCGCACTCAACCCCTGCCATCCTCAACCTTCCATGCCTGCCCATGGCCTGCATAGTATGGCACAATGCCAGCACCTCCATCCATCATGGGTGATGTGGGGGCTCATCGTCATCTGCCCCCTTCTCCTGCAGGATGAGCCACACAAAGCCGACCTGGAATGCTGCATAAAACACAAGGCCAAGGGCCGTGATGCGGCGGTCAAGGCGGAAGCGCAAGCATGGCACCACCACGGCCCACATCACCATATTGAAAATGGATGTGGCATACAGGGCCATGGTGGGCAGGTCCTGTGGCATGGGCATCCAGCCTGACCCGGCTGCGCCCAAGGTCAAAGTGCACGCCACGCCTGCGCGCACATGTACAGACCCATCAGAGGCCATTGAGATCGGGACGGCACGTGCACAAAAAACCTGTGTCCCAGTTGCTCCTGACCCAGGTCAGAGTGACCTATGATTTTGCCACTGCTCCTCATAGATACTGGACCCGACTAAGCCACACAACATCTCATGGCTGCACTCAATTGCATTGGAGTGTGAACATGCGCTCTGCGCACACACCTGCCAGTAGAATGAACAGCGGTGATGCAAAGCATGCGGTGAGGGCCATGGTGGGGTAGCCGTCACGTGCAAGGGTTGTGTTGGACACGAGATCACTGAGTGCGTTGCCCCACGCCAGCACCGTGGCCCCTAGCAGTGCAGGAGGCAGCTCCATGACGTGACCCACAGCCACCAGCAGCCCCACAAGCTCATCTGCCACCATGTTCATCCACTGCATGGAGAACAGGAAGGTGAGCACAGTGCAAAACCCTGCAGGGGCAGGTAGGAGAGCAAGGGAGCAGCGAGACACGTCAGCAAGCATCTTCAGCAGGCCATGGGCCACCAGCGCCAGGATCACTATGACGGTAAGGGTCACAGCATACTTGCTCACAGCGGCTGCACCACTCACCCAGCAGCTTGCCATGCAGGATGCCATCGTGTGGGTAGTGCAGGATCATGGCGATGGAGAGCAGCACACACACACACGCGATTGTTGCAATTGCCGCAGCGGGCAGGGTGTCGCCCTGCCCTGCCTCCGACCCCAGCGGCAGCCAGCCGCCTGCCCAACCAATGAGCAGCGGGCCAACCAAAGGTGCAGCCACAGCAACCGGTTTGGGCCAGTGCAGCTCCTGGCTGCGCTCCATCTGTGCAGTAGCAGAGGAGAGGGGTAGGAAACAAAGTTTGGGCCAGGCTGGTGCGAAGATGTTTGGTAATGCCCAGCGTTATGGCAACAACGACAAGGGAAGCTCCAGGCCCAACAAGCGCACACTCACTCACCCTGGGCATTGTGAGCGATAGAATGAACACCAGCGGGCGGCGCAACGCACGCCACACGATCCAGTGCCAGCGCATGCGGCTCTCCGCAAGGCGGCGTTGGCGCTGCCGCAGGGCTGCTTCTGCCTGCTCGTCCAGCTCAGCATACAGCTCCTCCCCTACTTCTGCCAGACCCCCTGACCAGGTGTCCTTTGATGCTTGGTGCACGGTCACACCTGTGGCCCATGTGACGCCACTACCCCGCGCATGCACCAAATCATTCTCGCATATGCCCTCCAGCAAGGGGGTGGTCAGCTCAGTTGAGCCTTGGGTGATGAATGCACTGCGGCTGCCAAGTGAGGGATGCGGCGGCTGCCCAGATGAGGCGCCACCAAAGCTGCTTGCTTGTGAGGGCTGGGATGTCCACTCATGAAAACTGAAAGGCATATGGAAAGACCATGCATGTTCACAACAGCTGCAAAATAGGACAGGAGCATGATGCATGCCTCAACAAAGCCCTGCCAACCATGCAGCACTTGTCTAGGTTACCCGAACTAGCCTCAGCCGGAGGACAGAGGTTTCAGACGCACCTGGCTGCTGACGCACCACGTTGGTCCAAACCGGCCGGCTGCTGCTCCACCCTGACCACTGTCGGTCCCCTACTAGGGGCCCCTTCGTCAAGCCGCTGCCTGCTTCCCGAGCGCGAAAGCTGCGCGTTGGCCTGCCCATGCGCAGAGCCCTCACACGCATCGGAGCTGACACTGTACGTGCTGACCTGGCTGTGGTTGCTGGCATCCCGCTCCTTCTGCGCCTGCTTGTGGCCGTAGTACAGCATCTTCTTCAGCCGCTTCTGCTCCGACTTCAGCTCTGCGCTGCTTAGTGTGCGGTTGAGAGCACCGCCTGGGTTATGAGTGCTGCCGCCGCCAGAGCTTCCGGCAATGTCAGCTGACGCTCCCGACCACATAGCACCACTGCCCACACCCTCACCCGCCCCAACTGTGCTGGATGTGGCTGACACCCGCCTCAGCTCTTCATGCTCCTTCAGTGCTGCCTCCAGCTCTTGCAGCTTGCCCTGCAGCAGCAGTGGCACGTACACCTCTTCTGGTGGCCCCTCCCACAGACCCCTTGGCCGCATCCCAGGCGACTTGGGGTGGGCCAGCCCAGGTGGTGGTGACCCGCCCCTGGGCTCCCCAGGGCTAGCTCCACCAGGGCCTGGACTGTCGGTGTCTGATGCCAAGTCCAGGCCAGCATCAGAGCTGTACCGGTATCTCAGGCTCACGTTGCGTGCTAGGGTGGCCAAGCCCTGTGCCTGCCGTGCGCTGGGCATGCGCATGAACTTGGGTTTGCCTTCAGACGCGGCACTGTTCATGCTGCCAAGCCGGCCCAGCTCGGCCTGCTCATTTTGTGCTTCTTCTAGCACACCCTCATCAGAGGCAGCTGGCCTGCAGACCTCAATGGACCATGAGTCATCAGCACACGTGGCCCCGTCCTGCGTGCCATGCGTGCCCAGCAGCCCAGCAGCACATGCGCCATCCATCGAGTCCCCCACCCTGCTGCCATCGTCCATGTGCAGCAGACTGGGCTCATCCACAGGCAAAGGCAAGGATCTTGGGCTTGATGCATGCATGACCTCTGCCACTTGTGCAATTGATGATGATGCTGCGGCTGGCTCAGTCATAGGATCAGGGCACTCCTGCTCATGGCTGAGCCTGCGGAGGGGGTACGGTGGTGATCCCTGATGGCTGTCTGTACCCAGCATGTCCAGCCGCGCTGCAGGTGCACTGCCCACAGGGATGCAGCATACCTCATGAGAAACGTCACCCTCACCGCTGGCACCAGTGTCACTAACAACTGCCAGACCTGCTGCATCTGCACTGTTGCGCTGTCCATTGAATTCGCAGGACCTCCGCGCCTCACTGCAGCCCTGCGCCACACCTATTGGCGGTGTTCCATCATGACTGAAGGGCAGAAAGCGCGAGGCGTGGCGGCTGCGGGGCCTACCAGCCAGTGTGCCCGGTTCAAGTACACTGACGGTGCGCAGTGAAAGACGAGCCTGGGCAGGTGGCATGCGTGCCACCACCAGCACACGCTTGCTGCCAGCCGATTGACTTGAGGCGAGCTGCCGCTTGCTAGAGGATGGGTCCACACCTACGCTTTGGCTGCGGCCCCGAAGTGATGCAACGCCTTGCCGCATCGCCCACAATGAAGATGCTGCGTGTTCATGGTCGCTGGCCCAAGGCCCCTCCCGCCCTGCCAGGACGCTCATGCGTTCTCGCCATGAAAGCACTGATCCCGCACTGGCATGGTGGCGGTGCGAGGAGACCATGGAGTGGTGGTGGTTGTGGCACTCGGTACGCAGCTCAGGTGGCAGTGCCTCAAGCCAGTCCCAATTCTCCACTTCATCACTGTCTAGATCATCCCACGGACCATATGGTACCAGGCGTGGCACCTGTAGTTGGTCAGGGACAGTGGTAACAGCAGGGTAATGATGGTGATGCCTGCAGAATGCCCACAAAGTGGCGATGCTGATTACAGGAACTAAGCAAATGTCGAAATGTGCACAAGTGAAACAGCCAGTGACTGTCGCAGATGCACAGTGCAACAATGGTTGGATGCATATTGATGCGTGCCCGGAGTATGCCTATGCAATGCCCCTGACAAAAGCCCACCTCGTGCTGCAGTGGGTCCAGGTGCACGCGTTCGTGGTTGAGCGACAGCCCGATGGTGCACAACACGTACGCCACGTATGCGGCCAGCAGCACACCTGCCTGCCATATGTGCACCTTGCCCACCAGCATTGAGTAGAACACCATACCCAGTGCAAAGAGGTAGAAGCTGACATCTTTCATGAACGCCAGCTTGTTCAACACGACCTGTGCATGGTGTGGGCAAGGTATGCCTGGTCAAAAGGGAGGGTGGGTGTACTGGCAGGGCAGCCTACATGAGGAGCACAGCGTTGTGGCCACAGCTAGGAAACTAACCAGGGTGCAGGAACCCAAGGATGCCACGAGGCACAGCTACCAAGGTAGTCATTGCTTACTGTGCTGCCGCACCTCGTGCATCGACTGTGCAGCTGCTACGGCCAGGGCCAGCACTACGTTGCTCACAAACAGGCCTGTGCCCAGCGGCTCACTAAGTGCCATCGACACTGCCTCTGGTGACACACCCTCACCGCTGCGCATGCCCTGTGACCGCAAACCAATGCAAAGTGTGACATCGCACCCAATCAATAGCAGCAAGGTGTGTGTGTGGCGGTGGTGGACCCATGAATGCCTCAGTAAGTTGAAAAAGGTGTGTGGTGCAGGTCATACACGGACGCACCGCTTGAATGGCCGAGATCTGGGTGAACACATCTGGCGCTCCGTTCCCGAATGACAGCAGAGTGGCGCCGGCGACGGCAGGGGACAAGCGCAAGTACTCGGAGATGAGCTCCAGCGCAGGGCTGCAGTGCAAGCAAGGGTGACGTGTGCTGGCGAGGGGCAGTGTTTCATTGTATGTCACAAACATCCATGCCCTGGACGCTGGAGTAAGGCATGACTGGCAGTACAACATGCATAAAAAGAACCAAACAAGCCTGTACTACATGATGAGCCTCCAATACTTGTCTGACTTGTATGCTGTGAGCACGCACCAAAAGAAGCGGTCTGATGTGATGAACATAAGCATGAAGAGGAGTGCAATCCTGTGGGAGCAGAATTCATCACCAGGCTGAGCCCGTAAACCAAGATGAGTGCGAAAACGACTGGGCGCCAACCAAAGGCGTGCTATAAGAATCCACTCCTGTCAAATGGGACCATTGTACATGTCTCACCATAGAAGCGTCAGCAGGATGGCGATGCTGTCCCTGCACTCAAGGCAACCACAGCGCCAAGTCAGTTCCACTGCCGACGGGGTTCACGGCCAGCTTCTATGCATCATACTGCGAGCATCCTTTTTAGATTCTGGTGGCTAAGCTTCAGTCGCAGCATAATGACCATGCGCGCATGCCGTGCTGCATGGCCCGCGCTGCATGGGCCAAGCTGCATGGCGAAGACGTGGCCTCACCAGTACTGGAGCTCCCAGCAGTAGTAGATCACCAAGTAATTGAGCATGCCAGCACGTGGCGCACATTCCTTGCGATGAGACAACACATAGTGGCACCTGTCTTCCTCTGGGTGCTGCTCAGGACTGCATTCTTGATTTGTTGCGTCGCTCAAACTCGTGTAGACGCGCCTGCATTCCACCAGCCTTGTACCCAGCAGGCCCAGCAGACAGACGCATGAAATACAGCGCAGGCGCATTGGCCCCGTTCGCCACTGGCTATAAAAAAATCATGATCATCTGGCATTGCTGTGGCCAGCGCGGCATGCTGATACGACTAACGACACCCGGTGGACCCATCACAATGAGCTACACCAAAGCAAACACAGAACGCGACCCATTCCGTGGCCCAGCCATAGAGGAGCTTTGGAGTGAAGTGAAGGAACGCCATAAGGCGTGACTGTAAAGGGAACAGTGACCTCACCCAGGCGCACCGCAAGCGGCGAACCCGAGTACAGCGAGGCCACTGCCACCGTAAACAACAACAACAGCTAAGGGGGCTCATGGGAATGACACATGGCACGAATCACTGCGCGGTACATACGTAACAAAGCGGAAGCAGAAGAGACAGCAGACGACGACAACCTGCGCGCAAGAACATTATAGTCAGAAGGCAGTACATCAAGATGGGTCAAGGCAGTACACAAACTGGAGGGAATGCAACCAAGTGTCCCCAGCACCACAGTATGCACGGGCGTGTCAGGCGTAAGGAAAGTCCAGGCCTGCATACGCAACATAGTCACCAAGGCCGCATGCTGTGCGCGCTTGCGCTCCAAAGCGTCAGCGTGGAAGGGCTCAGAAGAGTAAGTCAGCTCCAAGACAAAAACACGGCCAGCATGCTGCGCAGCGTGCAGGACATCAGGCGGCAAGGGATGGCGCGCAGGGTCACACAAAGCAGATTCAGCAGGTCAGGGCGCAAGCGCGCACGCAGCGCAGCACACGCAGCGCGGGTTGCAGGGCGGGCAGCAGGCGGCGAGTTCGGGAAGTAGGAATGGAAAACACCACGGTCATACGCAGCACGTATTGTGCCATCAGAAATAAGCCAGTCAGGCACACGCGTGGAACGAGCAGCCTCTGGCAACGCAGCAGTCGCATCCAGGACCACGTAGGCGGGCCCCACGAGGGCGGCGCGCACAGCATCAAAGACAGACAGCAAGGCGTGGTTGTGCCGTTGAGTGTGCAGCTTTCAATGCGTTACATTTGGATTATCATATACAGTATCATACCCTGATGATATACCCTATAAGGGAGTGCAAAATTTCACGATGCATTTCCTGCCGCACTTAACGTCTGTAAATACCGCCCATTGCCCCATCACGCTGCTCAGTACGCTGGCCACGTCCTCATCCTAGAGCTGACTTGCTCTTCTGAGCCCTTCCAAGCTGATGCTCTTGAATGCAAGCGCACACAGTATGCAGCCTTGGTGGCCATGTTGCGCACACAACATTGCAATCAAGCCTGGACTTTCCTCAATGCCGACACAGCCGTGCATACTGCAGTGTTGGGGACGCTTGGTTGCATTCCCTCAGCTTTGCATACTGCCTTGGCCCGTCTCATCGACGTATTGGCTTCTGATTGTCATGACCTGGCACGCAAGTTGACATCCGATCTTCTGCATCTACTGTGTTGCGTATATACCGTGCAGCAATTCGTGCAATGTGCCATCCCGGGAGCCCCTTAGATGATGATTTTGCCGTGCTCAGGTGGCAGTATCCCTCGCTGTCCTTGGGTTTGCTGATTGTAGTAAACCTGAGTGAGGTCATCACTGCTTCTTTCAAAGTCACACCTTTCGGCGTCCTTCACAAACCGTACTCCATTGCCCCTGTGCCTGGTTGCCCACAACGACCACAGGATGTGGCACAACACGTTCTCATTTCGTCCTTAGGCACCAGCTACCATCTGTCTCCGCATCCTGGTCCTGTCATCGAGTCCTGTCATGCATCAAGTGACATTCATGCAAGCACACGTCAAGTGCACAGGATGCATGTCTGTGCAGGTGTCCTAGGGACAACTAGGCGCACAAGGCATCAGCACAAAGGCGTGACGTGCAAGGCAGCTACACAGTGAGGCAAAATGCATGCTGACTCCTGTTGGCATCCCCAGGAGACGCTGCTTGGCTTCATGGTACCGTATTAGGTGCGCCTGCGGCGTGTCATTGTCCGCAAACACATCGGGAAATGCTCTGCACAAACCTTGAAACACGGCTGGAAGCCGCTCATAGCAGGCCGATGGTCGCAGCATCGTGCACCCCGCTTGAACAGCCTGTCCCGCCATACTTCGTCGGAGCTGCTGAACCTGGCGGTGGAAGGTCCTGGCGGTACTTGGTGTGATCGGGAATGCACCAGAACGCATGGAAGCGTGCCAGCCACTTTATGGCAGCCTGAGCATTCTGCAGGTCCAGCTGGTGCCACTGGTCATAATGCTCATGGTGCAGAGTCTGCAGACACTCTGTGATGAATGTGTGTGCGTGGTCAAACCAGTCTGACTGACTTCGTTGGCGATGGCTGTACAGAGCCCCCGGTTGCCTACATGCAGGCTTTAGAAATGCTGTGATCTGGGAGTGGTCTGAGCATGTGTCCGGTAATGGAACTCGCTGTCAAATGACAAGGCTGAGATGCGCCACTCGGATGCAGGCTTAGCAACGTGAGGCATGAAAGCTTTCAGGTCATACTTCTTGAAATGGAGCGTAATGGCATGCGCAGCGTCAGCAACCGTGATGTCCAGGCGGGCTACCTGCATGCACCGCCGTTTCAGCTATGGATGTGTATTGATATCGTCAATGTTGGCCCATCGCACGGCATGCCCACCTCTGACTGCTCCAGGTCCCTCCTGTCCCATGCACACCTTCCACAGGTTTACGCAGAACTGTAGTCAGCCTGGACACACTGACGACATGATCAATGTACATGACCGATCGAGCTGTATATGTATGTACGCATAAAAAGGATGTCTAGCACTTGTCTGCGCAAAATGCAGATGCCTGCACTGTGCAGGGTACAAATACATGGTCATAGTCACACATGATGAGACGCACCATCAAAGGGCCGCCCGCTGCGGGCCTGCGGCCGGCAGGCGCTGCTTTCGGGGGGAAGACGCGGGTAAAGGGCACGAGACGTGCCGGCAGCGCCGGAAAAAAGCAGGCATGGGGCAGCACGTGGCTGGGGGTGTGTGCACAGGGACGAGCCCAGGAAGGCAGAAGGGGCAAGCAACGTGGCAAGGTATGCGGGGCGTGCAGCACGGGCGAAAAGGGTCGCAGCATTGCGTGCAAACAAAAAGCATAGGGCTGAGGGGGCAGAGCACACGGACGAGCCCAGGAAGACAGAACGAGCGGGGAAAGGGGCAAGCAACGCGTCGAGAGATGCGGGGCGCACAGCACGGGCGAAATGGGTCGCGGGAGGGTGCCCTGCACAGCTGGGCCAAAAGTAATTTGCGCTGCAACGTTGTGATGCGGGGGCAGGTTGTGCCCAACACGTCTAAGCTTGAAGTTTTGGCAGTTGCGCTGCCCTAATACCATGCACAGCTGTCCAAAGCTCTGAAGGTCTAAGGATCACTGATAGCACCAGGGCAGGAGCCGGGGCGCGCACGGCAGTGCGCGCACCTGCCAGGGACCCCGGGGACCGCTGGACCGCTGACATTGTTTTGCACACCCTTAAACCCCACAAACGGCCAAAATCAAGCACGGGACAGCATGGCGTTGAGGGGGCCGATGAGAGCACAGAGGAAGCGACAAACAAATAAGTAGGACACAGGGAGATTATACGTCGGCGGGACGCGGAGCCTTACTTGTCTGCGCAAAATGCAGATGCCTGCACTGTGCAGCGCACTCTTTTGGCGGTGTGACCGCCGTTCAATGTCTCTTGGCCCAAGGGAAGCTTATAATTAGCGAAGCAGACTGCAAGGTGATATCATAGCTGTCATACTACGGTGTTTTCAGGTTGATACTGGCAAGAAGGGTTTTTTGGACAGCATCGTTCATTTGGTGGACTTGCCCTCATGAAGAACCGGCAGGCGTCTGGTGAGGTGGGAGTGGGCGCGCCACTGCTTCCACGGGAGTCTGGCGCATGCCTCTTCAATTCCGGCCCCAGGCGCGCCCAGGATGTTGGTTGGCTGGTGGCATACCTGCTGGTAAGGCCTATGTCGCTTTAATGAGTGTTGGTGCCAGGTTTCGCGATCCACCCCGTGATTTTGGGTAGTGGCACATCCTGTAGGTGCTGAGTACGGCGCTGGGCGGCGGCTTTTATGGATTTTTCAACGGGTAAGGGCCCAGGAGGGTGCCAGGGTTTGCATCATGAGCTGGCAGTTAACTGCACAGAAGCTGAGACGACTCGCGGGGCAATGTTGGCCTACTCAAATGTGGCATGTAGTAACCGTACCACATGCTTTGTTGGCATGAGCTCTTTCCTTTGCATGATCAGTTTTTTTCATGAAAGTCTTCTGACACATGTCCTTGCTTGTGTGGTGTGGCCACAGCAACCCACACTTCTTTGACTTGATCTCTCCAGACGTGCTAAGAAATCCAGCATCATGTCCAATGGCGTCGCATGCACGGAGCCTCAAGCAGGTGGGCGTTGATTCAATAGTTGCTGCCCCGCACAATACACCTGAGAAGGGAGTGACGTACGGAAGAAGGGACTGAGTTGACCTTGTGCCGAAACGTTCATGCAACCTTGTGTGCAGTCCCCCTCTGACCAGGATGCATGGCGCGTGGATGCATTCATGGCGCATGCTCTTGGGTGCGTATTGGTGCTGTTGTGACGCATGCCGCCATGTGCCAGCGCGTGCATTATCCTGAATGTGACCCTCCGGACCTCGCAGCCTGCCAGGATTGGCATGAAACACTGCTCCTGTATGTCCACCATGTAGGTGGACGAGTCTGGCTGTCGGCGGGTCCCTCCTGCTGGGCTTGGGCTTCCTGGCACTTGTGCGGAAATCGGCACGCATCCTTGTGTATACCGCAATTGCGCTACAAATCAGCCTACCAGCACTCGGGGCACTGTCCATGATCCTCAGTGGCATGGTGAGAGGTGCACCTGTAATGCTTGTGCACACCCAAACAATGTGGGTGGTTCCTGTCTTACCCTCACTCATGGGTTTTCAACACACAAGGCGCACACGGGACACGTGTGACCCTGTCACCCATGTGTGACCAAACCACACGTATGCGCAGGCCATCGGCGCCATCCCCCTGCTCATCCTTGTGGGCATCCTTGTGCTGCTCTTCGTGCTCTGGAGGGAGCAAATCACCCTGGTGTGTACATTATGCAATGACCCACCTGTATCAAACCTTCACATTGCTTATGTGCTGTGACGCAGCAACAAAGCACATCATCACATTATGAACTTGAACATCTCCTAACACTGTACCTTTACATGTGCTCAAATTTCAGGTCATGAAGCTCCTGGGTGTGGCAGGTCGTGCACTGCTGGAGTCACCCTCCCTGATTGGGTTTGCGCTGGCGCTGCAGGTTGTGTGGGCGCTTGGCCTGGTTGTCCCATTGGTGGTAAGTCTCACATGCCCTGTATTGTGGCTAGCACAAGTGCCAGTTGCACCTTCGCTGTGCAAGTCAACGTGTATCTGCACTTCTCTCATCACTGATCTCATACGTATGTTACAATTGGTTGCACATGATCCACAGCTGTCAGGTTTAGCTGCGTACACCAACGGCAGCATCGGCTACAACAGTGCGCGTGTGGACGGTGGCACTGCCAGCAGTGCAGAGCAGTGCAAAGATGCCGATGTGAGTATCCTGCTGTGCGAGAAGTTACATATGCTTGTACCTTATGACTCTTCCAGTGCAGTGACTGGAAGCCCTGTGCCGTGTGTGGTGAGTGCCCTTGGTTCTGACAGTATTTTCACTGGTCCTGTTCGCTTGGTTGCGGCATAGGGCGACCAAGTGCTTTGCTGTGTGTGGGCTCCAGACCAGTGGGTTGTGCCATATATGGCTCTACTGGGCCTGGCACTGACGTGGTCCACATTCCTGGTGTTTGAGGTCAAGGTGTTTACCGTGTCTGGCGTGATCGGACAGGTGGGTCCCATTGAACTAGGCCCACAAAAGTCCTGCATCCTTATCTGAATGCTGTGAACTGCAAGGTCCACCGCATCGCAATTTTAGCGTACGGAGTGCACCTCTGGTCCAGCGGTTCCTGGTTTGCAGATACCGTTCATTCATCTTGTCTGCAGTGGTACTTTACACCAGTGCAATCCACCAACCAGTCCACGACACTTGCTCGGCGCTCCCCCCTCTTCACCTCTCTACGCCATGCGCTTGGCCCATCCATTGGTTCTCTCTGCTTTGGCTCAGCGGTGCTTACGCTCGTGTCCTATCTGCGCCAGGTGTGCAAATTTGGTCCAGCACAGCAGGAGCTTTTGAGTGTTGTACAGCTCTGCACAGTAGCCCTGCTACAGTACTGCGTAATCACCGGTCTTCCACTTGTGCTGCAGCAGGAAGGAGAAATTTGCAGTCTCACCAATTCAACCGTTCAACAACCCCATGCACACAGGCACTGCAAAAAGCGCGAGAGGAGGCAGGGCGCAACATTCTGGCTTTGATCGCCTCCTATTTGCTGTCATTCTTGTACGGGCTCATTGAGTACCTCACTAAGTTTGCTACGGTGAGGCACAGTGCAGGACGTCGACTCGCATTATGTTCACGGAAATGGTGGTTGTGTGTGCTTTGATCTTTTGAATAATACGGTATGATGCAGGTGTGGTCAACAGTGTGCATGTGGTGCATTGGTGCAAATTTGGGATATCTTCATGTGGGCCCAAAATGCTACACATCTGCACATGGCCTCCCTGCAGGTGCGCATGGCGTTCACGGGCGAGAGCTTCATGGCAGCAGGGCGGTCAGCGACCGACCTGCTGCTGCGCAACAGCATGGATGCGCTTGGCGTGTGGTGGTTGCCGCCCCTCATCCTGCAGGTATGCAATGTGTCATGGGTCTGACAGCATCCCGTGATGTGGGCAGAGGGGCAGGAGGGCGCTTTGGGGAGGGTCAGGGGTGGTGTTGCTTGATTGCCACCCATCATTTGTCGGCTTGTGAAGTTTGTGAAGTTGGTTGTGAAGTGTTCATGGCTCTTGGCACCATGTGCTGTTTGCAGAACTGCGCATTTGTTGCAGCTGCTGCTTGGGCTGGCGCACTGTGGTTCTTTAGCTACACAGCATGGGCCAATCAGGCATCAGGTGCGGGCCGTTGGCCATCTTATACAGGCAGTGCACGCAATACTGTCAGCAAGGGCTGCCTTGCGCATAGTCACGCCAAGCTTGCACCCTGGACGACATGGCATGTTCATCTGCACGTGGACAAAGGCATGGAATGCAAGCACAAGGGGCCAAAAAGTGCAATGGATGGGACGTCAATGGACCTGTGTTACAACGTACAGTGATGTCGTGATTGCGCACTGCACTGTGCAGCTCTGGGGTCCGCATCGCTGCTGTCCATGCTGGCATTCTTCGTGGGCTGGGCGGTCCTTGCTTTCTTCTCTTCCTTGCTGCTCAATGTATGTTGCACTTGCAGACTTCAGAGCTGTGTACCCAATGTTCTGTGAGCCCCACCCATATTTGCTGTTTGTGGCATCAGTGCTGTTCTGCTGTACCGCACAGCCTGTGGCAGGACCCTTTCAGCTTTCCATCGCCCATGGTGCTGCTGAACTTATCCATAAGATGGGTGGCCTGCTTGTTCCCAGGTGGTGGACGCTGTGTTCCTGTGCTTCGCCATGGACCGCGACATGGCGGTGTGCACGCGGCTGGAGATCCACGAGGTGTATTGCCAGCTACCAACAGTGGGTGCAGTGGTGGAGCAGCCAGGTGGAGAGGTTGCATACGGGCAGCCAGCTCCAGTGCGGCACGTGTAGATTTGCATCTTACGAGGTCCAAAGTGCTCACGGTTTAGCTGTGGTGGGTTCATCGTTAGCTTTGAAAACTGTATGTAACAGGATGCCCCTGTTGTAAGGCATTGTTGTGTTCAGTGGCCATTGAGGTAGATAGATTACAAAGGAAGGAACAAAGAGAGAGGGGACTGGACAGTGAACTCAGACGGCAACAACGCAGAAGGCGACCTGATTGTGCCGTGCATTGCCACAGTTTATAAGCCTTGTGTGCCAGAACAACCAGCATGCCGAGGCGGGCAGCACCAGGACCACTGAATCCAGGTGGATAGCTTGTCCTCATGTGCCACATTGTTTTGTGCATCATCAGATTATGGGTCATCTGTAGATGTGACAAGAGTTGTGCATTGAGCGAGGCAGCACCAGCGTACGCATCTTCAGTGGACCTGCCCCAGCCGGTCTCTACTCTTCTGAAATGGGAGTGTTACAAGAAGGAAGGAGAAGACTCTACTTGAGACAAAGTATGGGGAAGTGCACAGGAAGGAACAAAGAGAGGGGACTTGCGTGCTGAACCTCTCCCTTATGACAGCCGTTCTGAATGTCCGCCCCTCCTGACCACCTTCCCGCATGCCTTACTGACTGCACAACTGAGTGCATGCTGTGAGAGATTACAACGAAAAGAAAAAGAGAAGAAAAAGAGGAAGGAAGAGAGACAGCGAACACAGAAGGCAACAACGCAGAAGGCGACAGCACACTGGCTGAAACATCCCAGATTTTCCTTGGCGTGGTCTTCTGGTTGTCACACGCCATATGTGGCTGTCCGGGCCTGTGTAAGGTGTAAGCTGTAAGGGGGGGGAGGACCAGGCAAAACTGCGTCTTTCAACTCCTTTATTATGCCGTAATATACCGGTTTGCTAGTGCTGAGTGCCCGGTGCATCGTTTGCTTGTAGTTTGTGTGTGTATGACACCCCTACATCAACATACATGGCCTGTCCACATGCCATCAACATGCCCCCATTTTCCCCAATCCTGCCCGATCTCCTATCCCATTTGTACCCCTAGTTATGCCTAGGAATCTGCAGCTGCACTGCGCTGGCCCTGCTGCATCTTACTGCTAGCACATGGTCTGTGTTGCATGTGGCATGCATGTGGTAGCACATGGTCTGTGTTGTCGGAGGGTTGGGGTTTGGGGTGTCTTTTGTTCGGGTTTTGGGGTGCGGGTGTTTCTGTTCCGTTGTTGTTTTGGTTTTGGTGTTTTTTGGTGTGGGAGTTTCTGCCTTTTTCGGCGGAGCCCCCCGTTCGGGGGCGCAGCCCAGTGTTGCATGGTACGATACGCCCAGTACGATACGGTACGATACGATACGGTACAATACGGTGTTGGCAGCTGATACGAGGGTGATACGGTGTTGAGACTGTTATTCGCTGTTGGCACAACTGGCAACTGTGGGCTCAGCATCAGCCCAGAGTGCACGTATTATCATGCCATACTGCACACAGTGTATGTATTGAGTATAGGTTCAGTGCTTCAGTCTCATGTCTGTTGCCATTCCTGGCTTGCAACCATACGTATGTAGGCATCCCAACCCCTGTCCTTGCCCATTACGTACTGCCTCTCTCCTTCACTGCCTGCCGTTTCAGTGCTGCGCAATCATCTTTCTCCTCCCAAACCCCCTCACTTTGGCAATGTACCCATCATGCATCCATCATGTGCCCACATAAGTGACCTAGAACCTTCAAACCGTAAACCCTACCTAAGCCTTTGATATGCCTTCCTAACTATATTTGGCGTTGAGATGATGCGATTACATCTAATTCTTATTCTTCAGCATCGTGCATCGAATTTTGGGGCATTTGAAGTACAAAACATGCAAAATTCATGTGCGACAGTGTGATATGCCAATACGAGCGATTCGATACGATTTTACGTCGAACGTATCGTATTGCCGATACGATGACGAAAAAGGTCGAAATGTGCTTCACTGGCGCAGCCCCCAGGTTCACCATAGTGTTAGTTAGTCCATGGGATGTTTGTACTGCCCGCACGCCAGGGGCTGGGCTCGCGGCTACCGCTCTAAGTTAGTGTCCAGACAACGCCTGAAAAGTTATGGAAGCTTTGCTTCGGCGG
>QAXD01000216.1:927698-964564 GCA_004335575.1 Haematococcus sp. NG2 | reverse complement strand
GGGCGGTACCCATTCCTCCCTTTCTCCCCCAGTGTAACGTCTTTCATTCATTCTGCACGTGCAGTGGGCAGACATGAGTGCGCAACATTTGGTACACAGTTGGGCTAAGTAGCAGCTGTGTAATTTCACAGACCACAGCCAGTCAGTCCACGCCAAGTGCCCCTCCCACCCTTCCACCCACCCCACCCCGTCCATTGCAATTTCATCAACCACACACAGTCAGCCCAGGCCAAGTCCCCCTCACCTCCACCCCCCCCACACACACACACCACACACACACAACACGTACGTGTGAGGGCACACAATGCTGCAGCTACAGCAACTCGTTCTGAGCGGGCGTGATGACGTGCGCAGGATGTTGCAGACCAGCAAGCAGTGCAGCACCCAGCGCAATCCACTTGTGCGCACCCGGTTGGCGCGCACGGCGATGATGAGCGTGACGGCACCCGTTTGGGTGAGTGGCCAGGGGCCTGGCGGGCAGCGCCCCTCACCTGCAACCATTCGTGCCGTGCGCATGGGCGGATAAGCTGGACTGTTTGAGTGGCATGAAGGCATGGCAAAAGAAGAGAAAGTGGCCTTGATGCACCAAGTCCGTGGCAGTGACTCACCACACAAGGGTGGCGCTCTGCTTTACACCCAACGGCCGCACAGGGGCTACCCAGCACGCTGCAACCGTATCGCCGAGTGTGCATGGAGGATGATGCACAGCGCAGAGCCTGCATGCAATTCCAATACAGAAGCAAGCCAGCAAGCGGCACGTGCCGTCATAGCATGCTGGCGGGCCAGTGCAAGGATGTTGCACGGATTATACTCCTTCATGGCATGGGAGAGGAACAGCCCACGCAGCTTGGCATGTCCATGCACGACATACCGGTGAGCCATGCAGCTGGTGCGCTTGCAGCATGCCGCCTCAACGGTCTGTGCAGCAAGCATCCGCACGCAGCGCACACATTGGTGCGCAGCTGTTGGCAGGTTGCATGGCCAGTTGATTTCTGTTTTACTTTTTGGTTTTACAGGCATGGGTGCATGGAATAGGCGTTGCATGCAAGCATGGCAAGCTCCAGCATGCAAATGCAACTCGCGGACAGCAGGGACTCACGGCCGGGGAGCAACCCTTGCTGGAATCAACTGCACTACTTTAATCAGCGCACCTGTGCTCGGGCTTGCAGGCCGTAAGGCTGACCCTAAACGAAGCTAAGCCATAAGGGCTCAGCAGAGCAGGGCAGCATCACCGGGCCCCAGTTCTCCTCGACTGCTGTAATCGTACTAACCAGGATCTGCTTGACGACGAGAAGAAGCTGCGCCCTGAAAAAATGCTGCCGGGAATACAACGGATAGGGAGAATGGGGAGATGAGCAGTTGCTGGTCAGCGGGCTGCCCATTGCGGTTGAGGTGGAGAATCAGTTTGATGGCAGCACAATGGGCAACATGCAGGCCCAGCTCGAACAACTGGGTGCACGGATGGCTCGAGTACTAGCTGATGTAGCCATCACGAAGGCACATATTGCCAGTGTGAGGGCAGAAGCAGCCAGCGTGATGGCTATGGCAGTGAGCGCTAAGGCCACTGCAGCCAGCGCGAGGGCTACTGTAGCAAGCGCGAGGGCTACTATAGCAACCGCGAGGGCTGATATAGCAAGCGCGGAGAAAAAAGCAGCCAGCGCGTTGCACCTGGCCTCCATGTTGGGTAAGCGCGCCGTGCTGGACGACGCGCGCAATTACATCGCCAGCACCTTACAGGTGCCGCTTGACAAGCCGCGCTGGAACAAGTTCTTGAACACCATCACCAGCGCACAGCTAAAGCAGCTAGGCCTCACGCGCCGACAGCTGAGCCTGACCCGTTACAGGTCAGGTACCGTGCACGACAACCTCGACGCAGCTCCTTGTGGGGTAGAGTACGAGCTCATTGCCGAGACTGTGATCGCTAATCATTGCGACGACCTGCGCGTGCTGTGCATGCGCACGTATGGTTGCACGCCCGAGGTGCTGCGCCACAGGCCTGGCGTGAGTGGCCATCGCAGTCGGGGGTGAGCTTACGTCTCGTGGCACGAGTTGGGGCTCAAGGCCGGTGTGTGCATGGGCCAGTACCGGTCTTGACTGTTGGTTGTGTGTTCCTTGCCAGCGGTGGACCTTCCCAGTGTGTGATCTTAGGATTAAGATGTGGGCAATGCATTTTGGTTTCAGTACTGGGGTACTCATGAATGCCATGGTTTGGTCAGCGTCTTATCTGTAGTATTAGACTGGAGTGGGGATGGAGTGGGAGGTACACTGTGCTGTGCCATCATGCATAAGGGCTTGTTGAGCACCAAGTGTTCTGCTCATCAGCCCCTGGTTGCACTATGTTCTGGAGTCCCTTTTGTGAGGATGTGACATAATGGCAGTGGGCCAGGTTCAAGCCATGTGCATGATATCATTTTGTTCATGCAGGGTGGTGTTCGCATGTAGAATTAGCCACACGAACACTGTACCATCATCACCTGTCCTGGCGTTCATCACATCGCAAAAGCTGAAAAAGTGCGAGCAGTACTTGTACCTCCACAAGGGTTGCAGGCCCCGCACTGGCCGTGGTGACTGCCAGAACAGCATGTATATTATTGTCTCTCGATTTCTTTTGGAAGATGTGCTGGCCAGAAGCACTGCCAGCATGGCATCACGGCGCAGTCACCAGTGGAAACTTGTTGCAACACGACAATAGTGCATAGAACTGCTTCCGCGACATATTAAGCTGCCCCTGAGCCAAGAACGCATGAGGGATATTGGATGGGAGACCCTCCTTGGCTATTATGGTGCGCAGCTCAAGATCTCATTAACCATGCTGTTGCAGTGGCCCGTTTGCTCGGGACCGGAGTATGGCGCACACGGAAAGAAGCGCGCCCGTGAAACCAGCAGCCCCTATGTATGTGACTGCAGGGTGGATGGAGGAATGAACGGTATTCCTTGCATCTTGTCGTAGCTGGACGATCCGTTATCGAGATGGACTACCTCCTGGCCCTCGCACCAGCTGGGGCCGTGTTCAGTGCGTTGTGCAGCGTCGGCATCTGGGGCACCTGGTCAGCTGCGACTTGCGAGCATGAACGCAGGCTGGTGGGTGAAGAGCGGGGTCAATAGTGTCAGACCTGACATGGGCACGCACACGCATGCAGCCACATACACTTCACGGCCCAGCCTGGTCTGCAGCGTCCACTTATACTCTGGGGCTCCCCACACTGACATGCCACGTCACCATGGCCTACGCACTGCACACTGCACACATATCTGCGGCTTGACGTTGCATGCTCACATGCAGTGTACTGGTGACCAACACATTGAGGTCGCATGGCGCGCGCCATGCATGGCCCTGGCTGCAATCGTTGCCATGCTCGTGTCTGCCTTGCTGGCGTGGGCACTCGTGACTAGGTGCGCAGCAGGCCTGTCAGCTGCCAGGGGTGTCAGGGGTTGGCGGTCAGAAGTTTGCCAGAGCTGACACCAGTCACGTTCATAGGCCAAGCTCGGTGCAGCCACCTGGCAGCATCAAACCCTGATCCCAAAGAACACCAGTATGGGCTGAACCCTTGTACCGAGACGTGCCAAAACATGTTCTGAATCCTAACATGTTCGTGTGTTCTTGGCAGGCAGGGACGTGCGGGGATGTGGGTGAATGCTGCGCCTCCCACAGCCAACAGTGCTGCTTGATGGACCCTATGTGCCATAAACAGCCACAAACAGCGCCACAGACAGTCACGAACAGGGCTGCAAACAGTACACATGCAACAGGTGGTGTGATCTCCTGCTGCCTGCTGTGCTGCGCAGGGCATCGGCGCTGAAGCAACTGGCGCAGCTGTCCGTGCACCCGGCAACAGGCTCCCAGGTAAGGTCCATGCTGGCAGCCGCAGCAAGTCCCAGTGCATGTTGAATGCAGGTTAAACAGGATAATCGCAGGTTAAACATGTTGCAATGGGCACAGCTGATGCTGTCCGGACAGGCGGGCGTGTAGCCTGTGCCCTATGTGTCACTTGCAACCTGTAACAGTAAATTGTGCACATCTTTGGCTCGGTTGGGGTGCTCGACCCACGTCATGCAACATGCGCATGGGGTGAATTCCAGGTGGACCAGGCCAAGGCACCCGCCGTGGTCCCAACCAACCACAGTGGGACAAGAAAGGGCGCGCATGAGGAGCCAGAGCGCAGGTCCTATGGTGCGCTTTTCCTTGGGATCCACTTTTGATCTGCGGGTGGTGCCCTCCCCTGGTGGCAGCGTGACAGCTGCAAGAAGTGTGAGAAAAGATCTCCATCTTGTGTACTGATGAGTCTGACAAGGGGGATTAGTGCCCGTGCTGCCTGCTTGGGGCCCTCCTCCCACTGCCCACTGCCTCCTGCTTGTAGCCAGCGCGAAAACCCCAACCATATCGATGATAACGCATGATGGTTACGCATGATGGTGATGATGATGATATGCACCTTGCAGCCATCCACAGCATGAATGTGCTGCAAACTCACGGCTGCTTAGCACTGGCTTGGGGCACCTCGCCCTCTCGCACCCCATCACGCACGCACGCACCTCGCACATTCCAAGCACCTGCCATCGCTCCCCTTCTACACATTCACCCGTCACGCTCACACACATTCACACACCACAGCTCACGCACACGCGACATGCCCAGCGCGTGCTTTCTTCCATCCTATGCACACATTGGTAAAATCACACTCAAATCACACTCAAATCACACTCACATCACACTCACATCACACTGTCACACACAGCCACCCTAGCGGACATGGTGCTCGGGCTGGTGGGCGATGTGTTGGCGGGTCGGCCGGCCTGTGCGGCAGACGCAGCAGTGGTTCGTAGCGCTGTGCTGTCCCGCCGGGATGTGTACGCACGGCTGGACCTTCCACAGCAGCTGGGGGCGCTGATGGCCACGCTCGACGTGCGCTGACTGTTTTGGTTGACTGTTTTGGTTGACTGTTTCATTCGACTGTTTCATTCGACTGTTTCATTTGACTGTTTCACTCAACTGTTTCATTTGACTGTTTCATTTGACTGTTGATGTACTTGTTGCAGTCCTCATTCATGTATTTGTCATGGTGTGATGGGGTCCTGTTTGTTGGCCATGGGGGAGGTTGAACTCAGTTTCTGTTTCTGTTTCTGTTTCAGTTCCTGTTCTGTTTCTTGAGAGGGTCATGTCTGTATTATATATCACCTGCCGCAGTGCTGCTTTCAGGCCCTTCAGCTGGGCCTCACTGTGCTCTCCTGTTTGCATGCCTGCTGCACATGTACATCACCTGCACCTCTCACTTGCACTTACAGTACTGGCCCTTTCCTCTGTCCCTTGCGTGCCTTTTGCCCCGGCACTCTTCTTTCTCGCCTCATCACTTGCTCTCTTTGCACCCGCTCCCCTCGCCTTCTCCCTGCATCCCTTCCGCTCATGCCGTGATACTGTGTGATGATGTGTCAAACCGCAGCATCGTGGGGTTAACCGCGCAAAGCTGTGTAATGAAATGATGATGCTGTGATATTGCTGTGCTGCTTTCTGGAAGCTGCTCATGCTGTGGTGATTGTTGGCTGTCCATGTGGTGCCATTCCTCCTGCAGCCAGAGGTTGGGGACAACCTTGTGCGGCTGCTGGGAGCCCACACACTCAGTGCTGGCGCCCCCCGCGTCAGCCTCCCTGGCAGGTGTGTGACCGTGTTGTACTGCTGTACTGCTGTACTGTTGTACTGCTGTACTGTAATTGTATTGCTGTACTGTAATTGTCCTGCTGTACTGTAATTGTACTGCTGTACTGCTGCATCATGATACAGCTGTGCGGCTGCCATGTTGCACTTCCTTGCTCTGCTGCCCTGCTGTGCTTTCACGCGGCGGCGCATCAGCACTGTTTTTGCGACCAGGAACGGGGTGTAGGGCTGTAGCGTACATATGGGCGTGCTGATGGGATTCGTAGTGAATAAAACATGGTGTTGTGCTCCCCCACCCCAGCTACTGCTAGGACACAATCATGAGGGACCAAGGTGTGAGATCAATTCACATGTGCTGCTGTGCACTGTGCAGTGGGACTGTGCAGAGGCAGCTGTCTCTCACCTCTACCAATCATGGTATCCTGTGGTCGCCTCAGTCCCCTGTTCGGCACACCCCCAACCCCCACCGGGCTTCCACCTCCACACCCAACCCCACCCCCTCCCAACAACAGGGGCCACTCCTCAACACCACACTCTCCACGATGCCCACGTTCAGAGTGTCAGCACCTGCAGAAGCTGCAGGTGCAATCACAGCGGATGTGACCATGGCAGCAGGGACCCAGGCAACACCTCAGGGTGCTCTGCCCTGCTTCAGTGCCCCAAACCCGGTGTCTGGCAACAGGCCAGGCAACAGGAAAAAGCTACCAGCAGAGGCAGCTGAGGCACCACATCAGGCAACACCGCGGGTCTGTGACGCGGACGACAGCTGCCAGTGGCCTAACCCCACAAGCGGCTGGACAGCTGGCAACGGGCTGGCCACAGATCATCTGCAGCTGCTGGGGCATCATGCGCAGCCAGGCACCGAAGCCACGCAGTGCTGCGTGGGTGCAGAAGATGGTGTGGATGGCTGTGGAACCTGTGCACAAGCAGCTGAACATTGGGGCAACCAGGAGCCGCTGCAGTGGCCTGGGGTGCTTGCAGGCGGAGGGTTTGCAGACATGCAGTCTGCGCTGAGGTGCGTTGGGTCAAGGACCTTGAAGTCGCAAAGGAACGTCCAGCCATCACAGTTGTTGTCTGTTGTTTGTTGCTCGTAACATTTAGTCTGTTCTCTGTTGTGCACAGCATGGGGCATGACCTCTGGAGGCTGAAGTCCTCCGCATGCCACGATTCATTTTCATGCTAGTGCATGGAGAGTCAGGCAGCTGATCGTGGCTTGTGCAATCACCTGATCTGGGCTTGTGCCTGCCCCTGTACGGCCCACTGTACTGCAGCGTATCACACTGCGCAGCGCCACTGTATTCCCCTCTGTCACATGAAGCCCCTTCTGTTAGAATGGAGCCATCTCGGCTTGAGTACCCAAGCCCTGAACCTCAAACCCTAAACCCTAAACCCCAAACCCTAAATCCTAAACCCTAAACCCTGAACCCTAAGGACGCTCCTGCACTCCATGGGCCCATGGTTCCCACAGGGCGCTCATCACGGATGACTCGCTGAAGTACGACGCGCTGGCACCTGTACTGCCAGAGGCCCCCGTGCACGTACTGCCTGTACTGCCTGTGGTGCCAGCCCTGCCGGCTGTACTGCCTGGTCACGCTCCAGCTGCCCTGGCCACGGATGAGGATGTACCGCCTGACGGACTGCCTCCTGTGATCACTCCAGACATGGGCATGGACCTTCCACCTGGCCCTGCATGTACTGCCGCCCTCGGTGAAGGGCAGTACAGTCAGACATCCGGGCGGTACAGTCAGACATCCGGTCTGACACAGCTAGCCCCAGAGGAGGTCTCCCTGTTGGGTGGGCCTGCATGGCCGGCGCTCACCCGCGCGTACACCAGCACTGATGTGGGCCGGGGCTGCCGCAGCGCAGGCACCAGCACCAGCCGGTTCAACTTGGCGGGTCTGAGCAGCCATCTGTCACGTGCAGCCTCCGCCTCCCCTCCCCCCCGCCTCAATGGCCGTGCATTCCACATGAGGGCGCACTCCCAGGAGCATCTGGACAGGTCGTACCAACGGTCCAACTCACTCGGGTCCGGAAGTGTGATGGCGGTACCACGGCACCTGCTGGGGGGTGCGGGCGGGCTGGTGGTTGGCGGTACGGCGTCATTCATTGCGGCACAGGCAGTACAACAGGCTGCGGTACTGCAAGCAGTACGTGCGTCCTTTGATGCTCCAATCTGCCACCTGCTCGGCACTGCTACACCTGAGGCAAAGCCATCCCCATTATCAGCAGCAAGCGGGTTGGGGGCAGGAGCAGCAGTGGCGCTGGCCCGGCAGGATCAAGACCTGCCCTCACCCTTTTCTCACACCCCACACAGCCAGCTGCCACAGGTGCCGCACTCACCGCCAGGGCTGCACGTCACAGGCACTCACACGCCCGTGTTTGCCTCACACTTGGGTGCCCCCAACACCTGCCCCCATGCAGCATGCGACCCGCACACCAGCGCAGCAGGCGGCGGCACACAGAGCGGGGCACCTGGCATGCCGCTGTCGTTGGGCGACCGAGAACATGGAGAGCGTGGGCCCTGGGACATGGGGCCTGGACCCAGCCCGCAGCAGACGCCCGCCCACCCCTCCCCACCAACACCGGGCGGGCAGTACGGGGACCGCTCCCCGCAGTACGTGGGCCGTTCACCTTCCCCAGCACACGCAGCAGGCCCAGCAGCTGCCTACGGGCCCCCACCATCAGGAGGGCACCCCGGAGCCCCCTGGGGCTGGTCTGCCCCCCTTCTGTTGCGGTCCACACAGTCTGCCGGTGCACCTGTGGTGCCACATGCTGGTGCGTTGACTGGGCCTGCCCCTGTTGTGCCGTGGGCCTCGCCCCCTGCTGCCCTGGGTGCCGGCAAGGAGTGTGAGGAGCGTGATGCAGCAGTGCCCGGAGCTGCTGCCCAACCAGCCACACAGCGTGGGGAGGGAAACCTGGGGCTGCCGCCCTTCGTGTTCAGCCCACCCCCCGTCAGCTGCCCCCCCAGCAACACTCCCGCTGCGTCCGACGTCAACCCCTTTGAGCTGTTCAATTCCTCCTGTGACCCTCCCACTCTGGCCACCAGGTTCGGGTTGAGCACCACCCCTGCACAGCCATCCCAACTCACAGCCCCTGAGCTCCACGCCTTCAGGCCAGGGGGCCTGACACAGGGGGCCCCCCACCCCCCACCTGCTCGTACCACATCTCAACCCATGCCCCTGCCCTCCCCGCTCCACCCCCACTCCCATGGAGGAGCCTTGGCCCAGGAGCCCAGCCCCCTGGGAAGCTCAGCGGGCAGTGGGCCCGGGGCGTCTCTGCCCCTCTCCCTCCTGAGCCCAAGGTCCACACGGTCGCACGGCAGCCTGCTCGCTCATGGCAGCCCCTTCACTGCTGCAGGGAGCCCCTTCACTGCTGCAGGGAGCCCCTTCACTGCTGCAGGGAGCCCCTTCACTGCTGCAGGCAGTCCCGTGGGTGGGGACCTGGGAGCTCTGGCTGTGTTGGACCACCACAGCAATGCGCTCGTCGCGCTGGACCAGTGTGGGTTCTCGTGCCAGCTGCTCGACAGCCGCAGCACAGCACCCAGCCAGGTCAGCTCCAGCCTACCTCAGGAGCTACTGCTGGGCCTGGCCAGCAGCCAGGGGGCTGGGGAGGACGTCACTCTGGCGGGGGGTGTGAGGTGTGTGCAGCACGGCTCCGTCACAGCCGCAGGTCAGACTGGTATGGCTGGCGCGGAGGCGAACGGTCCAGCGGCAGCAGCCGAGGCAGCAGGGGTTGTAAGGGGCGGGCAGCGACAAGCGCTGGAGCAGCCCCACCAGGGTGTTGGGATGGAGGCTGTGGGCAGCAGTGGAACGCAAGCGCACGGCTTCCCATGTGGCGTGGCGGCTGAGCCGTTCGCCCCCCATGGTGCACATGGCGTCGCGCGACTGTGCTCAAGCAGCAGCAACAGCAGCAGCAGCGGCAGCAGCGGTGGCCTGAGACGTGCGTCACTGTTGGGTGCTGCTGGAATCACTGCACCAGTGCCCACACCACACGCGCGGTCGGCCTCCCCACAGCTTGGCACACACGGCAGGGGGGTCGTGCCAGAGGCGGCTGTCGGCCTGCTGGGGGGAGGAACAGCACCAGTTTTGGCAGCAGTTCCCAACGCATCGGCGCCCGGCAAGGGCGACGCAGCCGCAGCGGCACTGCCCCGCGGCACCGCTGCCAGGCTGCCCCCCCTCGTGTACGATGACCTGGAGGCTCGGCTGGCCCGTGCGGCACGCAGCTGGGCGTTTGACGCGTTTGCGCTGGATGCGGCGACGGAGGGGCACGCGCTCTCGTGCCTCGCCTATTACCTGATGCAGACCTCTGGGCTGGTGGGGGCGCTGCATCTGGACGGTCTCAAGCTCGCACGCTTCCTGCGTGCGGTGGAGGCCTCATACCGCGACAATCCGTACCACAACCGCATGCACGCGGCAGACGTGCTGCAGACGATGCACATGCTGGTGTCCGCGGGGGGGCTGTTGAGCGGCCGGCACATCACGCCCGTGCAGCACTTGGCCGTGTACCTCGCAGCCATCGTGCATGACCTCGAGCACGTGGGCCTCAACAACGACTTCCTTGTCAACACCCAGGACACACTGGCCACGATCTATAATGACCGCTCCCCCATGGAGAACCACCACTTGGCGGCTGCGTTTGGGCTGCTCAAGCGCCCCGGCTGCGCGTTCCTGAACGCGCTGTCGAAGCAGGATACCCACACCATGCGCCGCACCATCATCGACCTCGTGCTGGCGACCGACATGAAGCAGCACTTTGCGGTGCGGGAGGGGGAGAGAGGCGTGAGCAGTTTTAATGAGGGGGCTTAGGGGTCAGGGTCTTAGGGTTTAGGGTTTAGGGTTCAGGGTGTAGGTTTTAGGGCTCAGGGTTTAGGGTTCAGGGTTTAGGATTTAGGGTTTACGGTTCAGGGGTGGGGTCCAGTCTGTCGCGCGTGTGCTCCCGTGGCTGCCACTGTGTGGGGCTGTGCCAGTCCCAGCTCATTCACCTACCGCTCCTGTTGCGGCTCCCATCCCTCACACTTTTCTCACCCTCAATCATCTTTGCCTCATCTGGCAGCACCTGCCAAAGCCATGGCTTGCAGCATGCCATGCACGCCGCGAGGCATGGGCCTGACCTGCTGCTGCTTTGCCACCTCGCGCAGTTCATGTCCACTTTTCAAACGCTGCACCGAGTGGACTCGGCAGGCGCGGTCGCCGCTGCAGCTGCACACCAGCCCCCATCCCCCGCACCTACCACGCTGCTGGCGGCAGCACAGCAGCAGCAGCAGCAGCAGGCGCTGCGCACCCACAGCGGCATCGCGCGCAGCACCCGCTCCTCACGCTCACATGCTCAGGGGCGGCAGCCTTCTGGGTGCATGGCCGGTGGGACCAGCGAGCTCAGCAGCCAGCAGCTGGTGGCCGCACCCAGTGACGCGGGCACTGATGAGGGTGCAGCCACAGGGCGGGTGGGGGAGGTGCAGGGCTCGGATGGAAGGGTGACAGCGGCATGCCATCAGCTGCCTGCTGCCGGCCCTGCCTGCAGCACGCGCGCCACGCCTGCGTCTGACAGCATCCAGCTGCCAGTCTGGCAGGGCTGTCCGGTGGATGACGCGCAGGCAGGACTCGGGAGATCCACACTGCATGGCAGCCAGATCCATGGCAGCCAGATCGCGGTTCCCCAGGAGAGGGTCAGTGGCAGGGGAGGCGTGCAGACCCCTGGCAACTCGTCCACATGTCACCCAGGCCCAGGGGTTGTGCCCCACAGCAGCCCGGCTGTGCTGTCACAGGGCCTGGGGGCACAGAGTGCGAATGCAGATGCGCTGGCTGATTTGAGTCCACCTCAGAACCATCGATCAATCGCAGATGCATGTACCGAACCCACGATGGGTGAGATGGAGCAGCGGGGGCGCAGCGCAGGAGAAGCGGAACAGCTGTTGGACAGCGTGCACATGCCTGGGCATGCATGTGGCGGCTTGGACGCGCCTGGGCGTGCATGTGTGGGCTTGGATGTGCCTGGGCATGCATCTGGAGGCTCGGACATGCGAGGGCATGTGGGCGGCCGCACGAGCGGCGGCACTGCTGCCGAGGCAGCTGCTGCAGCAGCGGCACCAGGGTCCGCGCCACATGCAAGCCCACAGGATGAGGGTCAGGTTGGGGAGCGAGGCTCGCGTGGGGCAGCTGATGAGCAACACCCCCTCACAGTGTCCAAGCCACACACCAGCACCACCAGCTCCCACAGCCTGGCTCCCAGCACGTTGCTGGGGGCTCCTACCACCAGCCATATGGGTTCAACCCTGGGCAGCAAGCCAGGCAGCCCCACCGCGCACGGAGCGGCCGCCGCTGCTGCAGGCGCTGCTCTTGCTGCTGCTGCAGGGCCTGAGGCTGCCACCCACGCGCCCTGGTCCCCCCCTCCCCCTGTTGACGAGGGCGAGGCCCTGCTGCTACTTCAGGTGGCCTTGAAATGTGCAGACCTGGGCCATTTGGCGGAGGAGCTGCCCGTGCACTGCGCATGGGTTGCACGGTTGGAGGAGGAGTTCTTCCGGCAGGGGGATCTGGAGAAGGCAGCTGGCCTGCCCGTGTCCCCCCTGTTTGACCGCCACAAACCGGGCATCACCAAGTCGCAAGTGGGGTTCTTTGAGTTTGTGGCCATCCCTCTCATGTACAGTTACACCTCTGTGTTTGGGGGCGCGCAGCCCATGTGGCACATGCTGTGTGACAACTATGCACACTGGAAGCGGGTGGAGGCTGAGTCAGGCGAACGGCTCAAGGGAGCTGAAGGGGCCCAGGAATCAGAACGGGCTCAGGGATCCGAACAGGCGCACGCGAGCTGAAGGGACTGAGGCAGGATCAAACCACAACCACGTCACATGCGTCTTGCGATGCTGCATTATTACAAACCATGCGCTGCGATGGCCCAGGGCCATGTCCCTGAACCACTGATGTACGAGCTGCAGCATCCTGGCATATGAATGGTTCAAATGAGTGCAGAAGTACTGCCCGTGCATCTGTACACGCGTGCCATGCAAGTGCAGCATGGCCATGCAGGCTTCAATGTGTGCAACAAAGCATATTCAACCAAATGCTTGGCTGTGGCTGTGAGCCCACATTCATGCCATGTGTCTTGTTGATGCCGAGGTTGGTGTTTTTGCTGTGAAGAGAACCGTTCTCCATGTCCTTCCTTGCCACTTGCTTCAGCAGGTGTATGTGCATTTGCGTTGTGTGTTCCTGCCCCTGTTGCCCCACTGCCTTTTTGTGTGGCTCGTGTGTGTATGGGGGGAGTGTGTGCGTGGTCGGAGGTAGGGGTGGTATTGTGTGTGTGTGCACGTGTGTGCGTGGACGAGAGTTCTGGTGGGAGGCACCAGCATGGCTGCAGCTGCATGGCTGCAGCCTGAACAATAGTTTGCCTGAGTAATGAATTCCATCCACAGATTTGAACCAGAGAGTGCTTGGAGCTCGGATGTGGAGGGTGCATGTGTTGGATGGTGTGCAAATACAACCTGACCGGTGAACATGTTGACTGTTGTTCCATCTTTTACTTTACCCTACCCTGCCTTGCGGTTGTTTAAGCAGAGAGGTGCGGTGTGCTGAGCAAGCAAAGTTGTCTCCTGCATGTAATGGCACACGAATCTTTTGGCTGACTTTGGGGATACACATGACCATAGCATCGGCTTTGACCTTGTGCTGCATGCCTGACTGCCAACATGGCGAGCATGCATTGTGCATGATAATGCATGCAGTGTTCGGCAGCTGTCATTCAATAATGCTTATTCAGCAACCTTGCGGCGCCTGCTTCTTCCTGCAGCGTAGGTATGGTTCTAATCCAGCAACGGCGCCCAGGAGGTCATGTTCGGTGGGGGGTCGTACGCTGCAGCTTGAAGCGCGACAATTTTTAGCTCATGCATTCCGTGCTAGTAGTAGTGGGTCAATGTTCCATGATCTGGCTCCAATTTGAATGAGCTGTCATCACCTTTCACTGATGGGGGTCAGCGGAATGCTCCGTCGTGCACACCAATCTTAAACAAAAATGACGCGAGAAGCAACAAACTTATTTTGAGTGGAAAGCACGTAGGGTCCACACCGTTAAGACGAAGAACGGGATACACAACATGGACCCCCCAGCGTTTGACGCTATGCCAGTAGATGAGGTTTCTAAGCCGTGGAGCAAGGGTGCAGCACCCGCGGGAACTGGCCTGCCCTTCCCCACGGTCGGCAAACTTGTGTCGACAGGTTCACGGAGCAGCTCTGTACCGCACCAGAGGCGCGGCAGTGCCGCGGCTGCACCAAGCACACAGAAACAGGCCATGATCCCCACCCATGCACTGGGCATGCAAACCATCATGCCTGCAGGCTTGGCTGTGCAGCAACAGCAGCAGCTGCAGCTGCAGCTGCAGCGGCAGGAGGCAGGGCAGCAAGCGGCTGTGGCACGTAGCAGGCAGTCAAGCACGCTGGCTGCAACCCCAGCTGGCGCAGCCCCGCTCCCTCCCAGCCTGTCGCAGCACACACAGCACGCACAGCAGCGTGCACATGCCGCACCAGCGGCCACCCGCGCGCCCCTGTCAGCTAGCCTGCACAAAGGCCCGCAGCAGCAGCAGACGGCACGGCGGCAAAAGGCCAAACCGCGCGCTCCCAGCCTCCCCCATGCTACCACAGCTGCAGCTACAGCCCCCGCAACAGCCACCAACCACCTCACAGCCACTCAGCACCTTGGCCTGGGCCAGAGACACGCGCAAGTGCTGCCGGAGCTATCGCTGCAGGAACGGGATGAACTGGAACTCATCCTGCAGCAAGCACTGGGGTACACCTCGAGAACTGCCCCTCCCAGCACCCGCGCCTCGGCAGTCCCTGCTACGTCGCAGGCGCCCGTGAGTGCCCGCCTCACCACCCGCGCACCCGCTCCCGCCCCCGCCCCCGCACATGTTCCACGCGCTCCTGCGCACATGCCACACGCTCCTGCCCACATGCCACACGCTCCTGCGCGCATGCCCAGCTTCCAGACAGCCCCCGCGGCAGCAGCAGCCTCTGCAGCAGCGACATCGGCGGCCGCCACCGCCGCTGCCATCTCAGCCGCGTTCCCGCTCGGCCCCGCGCCCGGCCCCGCACCAGCTGCAGGCGGCTTTGCCATCGGACGCAGCGCTGGTCTCTCTGGCCTCCCCTCCGGCCAGCCCACCTCTGTCTTTGCCTCCGTCATGGCCGCACGCCAGCAACAGGCGGGGGCGTCCACATCTGCCGCCCGTTCTGCGCCCTCCATGCTGGAGGGGGAGGGGGAGGGGGAGGATGAGGGGCTAGGGGATGATGCAGGGGAGGAGGGCGGGTGCTACACACATGTGTCCACGGATGACCTGGAGCAGCTGGGCTTGAGGTGGGTGATGATATCCCTAAACCCTAAACCCTGAACCCTATACCCTAAACCCTAAACCTAAACCCTAAATGTGGGGCCCCGCTCATCCGTCCTATTTTCATGCTGTGGCATGCCTTGACCTGGCTATCATTACGATGTTTCCCGTCATTCCAGTTGCTGCGCTCCCTCCAGCCTCCTTCCACGGGGTTTTTGGCTCTCGCTCATACATTCAGCATGGGTTCACTCCCCGTGCTGGTCACTCGCCACAAGCCTTACGACTCTCACTCATACATCAAGCATGGGGTCACTCTTGCGTCCCGCCCCTCGCCCCAGGCCCCACCCCGACAAGATCGCGGAGGCCGCTGCGCTGTCGTCCGTGGCCCCTCCCGACCGCCCGTACGCGCTGGCACTACCTCCGCACATCCTACACAACGGCATCTCTGCGCTGCAGTTCCGTGCGGTGCGTGCGTGGAGGGCTCTTCGCGGGTTCAGAGGCTGTGGGCTTCCAGGGGCCTCCGTTGCAACCCTAAACCCTGAACCTTAACCCAAAACCCTAATCCCTAAACCTAAAACCCTGAAACCCTGAACCTTAAACTCGCGTTGCCAGGCTCCCACAAGCCGCTAGAAGGTGTCATCCGCAGCTGTTACGTTGGCCACGTGCCAAACCGCAGCATAAAGAAGTTGAACGTGTTGAGCAGAGCAGTGACGATGATGATGGTGTGCAGGTGCGGGCGGCGTGCGCGCGGCATGAGACGTTCCTGCCGGACGGCACACGCGCGGGCTTCTTCCTGGGCGATGGTGCGCCTGTGGCGTGTACTGCATGTTGTACTGCCTGCCGCGTGTACCGCCCGTTGTACTGCATACGTCATGTACCGCCTGTTGTACTGCCTGCCGCGTATACCACATGTTGTACTGCATACATTATGAACCACATGTTGTACTGCATACAGTGTGAACCACCTGTTGTACTGCCTACAGTGCGAACCACCTGTTGTACTGCCTACAACATGTACTGCCTGAGTGCCCTATACTGCCTGATGCACCGTACTGCCTGGCTTGTTTGAACTGCACGCCGTGCCCACTGTGTGCTTCACAACGACGTTTGCCCCTGAGCGCCCCAAACCCCCAACATACATGCAGGGCCGGGCGTGGGTAAGGGGCGGCAGATTGCAGCTGTCATCTTGGAGAACTTCTTCCGGGGGCGGCAAAAGGTGTGTGGCTGTGTGGTGCTGTGTCCCACGCACATGCTTTGCTTCACTGGGCAAGAACGGGCGCACATCTGCTGCCCATAATTTGCACATGCTGCTGGGGAACAGTCTGCAAGATAAGGAGGATAAGGAGGAGTGTGTCACATGTAGACTTATGCACATCAGGGTTGGCTCTTTACTTCGATTTATCACGCTCCAGCAAGCAGCTGATGACTGGGATCCACCGCTGGAATGTCATGTCAAGATACTATACTTCCCACCAGGCTTCCCACACATGTGTCCGCCTCATGTGGCGCCCGTCCTTCTCACACGGCGTTCTCACTTCCGTGCCACATGTGCGCGCACGGTGCCTTTTCAGGCCATCTGGTTGTCCGCGTCCACAGACTTAGCACGTGACGCGGCACGTGATCTCACGGATGTGGGTGCCCTGGAGTACGACCCAGTACGCTTGCACGACCTGCGACGGCTCAAGGTGTGGCCTCAAGAGGTAGCTTGCATTACTATCATTGTTGTTGTTGTTGTTGTTGCTGCTGCTGCTGCTGCTGCTGCAACTGGTGGTGCTGCTGCTGCTGCTGTAGGTTATAGCTTGTACTTTAGGTTGTAGGTGTACGTAGCTGTTCTTGCAAACCTGGCTTTGGTTCTGGTCCATACTGGATGATGATGATTTGGGCCATTTGATGAGGCATGATGATGATTTGGGGTCCATTAGGGGTTTGGAGGTCTTCGGGTTCAGCCGTTGGGTTGTGGGCAGCAGCAGGGTTCAGGATACAAGGCGTGGTTCAGGGTTCAGAGGTTGGGTATGGGTATTTGTTGTGCAGGGTTTTGGATTCGGTTTAGGATAACGGCTCGGGATTCGGCTGAGGATTCGATTCAGGGTTGTTGAGGCTGTGTGGCGTTCCATGCTGCAGCCCGGCCGGCCACACAGCATCATCCACTGAACCCTTAACCTGAGACCCTACATCTTGATAAACCCTGGCTGGGTAGGATGACACCACACCCTGAGCCCTGGGATGACTGCACTGTAGGTGACCGCAAACAAGCCACTGGCCACCCTTGGCTCTTCCCTCTCCACCGGCATCCTCTTTGCCACCTACGATCTGCTCATCTCTGGTGGGTCTAGGGGGTGCGTTTTCAGGGCTTTGGCTGTCAGGGTTCTCGAAGTTTAGGGCTCACGGGCTTAGGGTTTCGGGTATAGGTGCCCTGGATTTTGAGTATTAATGTCCAGTATCAGCAGGCAGGCATGGGTGTGACATGGGGGTGCGCACATGTATGACATGTACGACATTCGTCACACATGGGTCTGACATGGGGCGGGCTTGACGATCACAGGCATGCCCCACCTTGCCTGTTCTGGATCTGTGCACAACGATATTCTTTATTTTTTATTGTAATGCAGGCGCCCAACGTGGTAAGAAAGGCAGCGGCAAGGGTGCCAAAGGAGGCAATGGTGCCACCACAGCATCCACCCCACCCAACACCACGCCCCCGCTGTCACGGCAGAACAGCACCAACTGCACCCCAGGGGGTGGCCAAGGCCTTCAGGTGGCCAGCAGCACAGAGGACGTGGGTCAGGGACTGCTGGCACCTGTGGCTGGTATCGGAGAAGCCAAGGAGGAGGAGGAGGGGCTGGAGGAGGGCGGTGGCGAGTTTGGTGCGTGCACATTTTCTCCACACTTTTCAACACTTTTCTGGCGCTTTTCAAGCTCGACGAGGGGGATTTCAGCAGCCGTCGCCGCTCGACTCGCTGCAACAGTCACCTGGAAGTGTGTTTGTTTTGCACGGCACGCCTTTCTTCGTTGCACGTACTTGGCTCCTCTAGCCATAAGAGGATGGGAAAGAGGTGGAGAAGGCGATGGTGGCTATGTGCACCCCTCGCCCAAACACAACACACAGCACAGCAGCACACCACACAGCACGGCAGTACACTGCACAGCAGCACACTGCACAACACTACATTGCACAGCAGTACAAACATTATATGGCAGTACACTGCACAGCAGTACACACCATCGGCATGACTGTGATCTCACACTGTGGGTGCAGGTGAGGGGTCACGGCTGCATCAGGTGGTGGAGTGGTTTGGCACCGACTACGACGGCCTGATTGTGCTGGATGAGTGGTGAGCGTGGGCTGGGGGTGGTCCATTCAGCTACCTGGTGGCCCGTTCGCATCCCCTGCGATGGGGTGTGCTGGGTCCCTTGGGACTGTCACACCTCAGCCCGGTATGTCGCATGTGGTTGAGCCTAGTCAGCCATGTGCTGACATCAGCTGATTGCGCTCCTGTGGACTGTGCCCCATGTCTACCTAACTATTGTCCGCTCTTTTGCTCATCTCTCCAGCATGTGCATGTCATGTGGCTGCCGTGCGCACCAGCCTGACATGCATTCTCACAATTGCCTGGCATGCGCTGCCTGACGCACACATCCTTCTCACCTGTGCATCAGTCTGACATACGCACGCCCATGTGCCGGATAGTGTCTGACATGCGACACCCGACCGTCTGACTCCGTCTGACATGCAACCGCCCGGCTGTCTGACGCAGCCACCGTGCCAAGAACTGTGTGGCCAAGGAGAGTGCGTCAGGGCGCGTGACCCAGTCAGAGTCCAAGACGTCCCGGGTAGGTGCCGCTTATGATGGGTAGTTGGAATTCGTCTATGATGGGTACTGCGTATGAAAGGTACTGTCTATGATAGGCACCGTCTATGATACCGCAGGTACCGTCTATGATGGGCACTGTCTATGATAGGTACCGTCTACGATTGGCACTGTCTTCGATAGGTATCGTCTATGATGGGTACTGTCTATGATGAGTGCCATCTATGATAGGCACCGTCTACGATACGACGTTTCTTGGGTGTGGCTGCATGGGTGGGTGGGTTGACACTGGGTGCTTATAACCATGTGAGTGAGGTGTCTGGGATTCAGTGTGTCACACTGTACCGCACTTTACCACACCATACAACATCGTACTGTTGAACACTGTACAGCACTGTACCATGTGTACTGCATCATGTCACACTGTACCGCTCTGTACCATGTGCACTGCATCATGTCGCACTGTACCACGCTGTACCATGTGTACTGCATACCTGTTGTACTGCACCGTACCGCAGGCGGTACTGGAGCTGCAGCGCCGCTGCCCCCGTGCGCGCGTGCTGTACGTCAGCGCTACAGGTGCCACAGAGGCAGAGAACCTGTGCTACATGGAACGGCTCGGGCTATGGGGGCCAGGCACCGCCTTCCCCTCACGCACAGAGTTTGTGAGGCTGCTGAAGGACAAGGGCGTGGGTGAGTGAGCAACTCCTGCACTTGTTGTTGCCACTCTTGTCAGTTTCAATGTAGGACAAGTGCGGTATCCCCAGAGCAGTCGATCTGGTAGCTCCCAGGATATGGGAGATTAGAAACCCTGAAGCAAGTTAAGTGTCACTGTGTCAGTGAGATAGGTTGCTCCGCAGCTCAGTTTGTCAGGCTCTGGCCAGCAGCTGGAAGCTGTGATATGTGATGACTGCAGTCATGACATGAACATGTGATATGTGATGACTTGATACAGTACATTGTCACAGGCAGAGGCCCTATTGGTCCTCCAACCCCTGCCACCTGCCCTTGAAACCACACCCCAGGGTTTATGATAAAGGGTGTGGGAGGTCCGCTGGTGTTCTCACTGTATAGCGCTAACTCTCTTCTCACACTCACCTCATTCCATCATCACGCCTGTCCTCACCCCTCTCTCTACCCACTCGTTAACTCTCCCTCACGCTCTCACTCTTTTCCTCTCTCACTCTTTTCCTCTCGGGCTCTCACCCTTTTCCGCGCGCGCTCTCATCTGCACACTTGCCCTCACTCTCTCATGCCTGTCTCAGGAGCCATGGAGCTTGTGGCCATGGAGCTCAAGGCAGCTGGGGCATACATGGCACGCACACTGTCATACGAGGTGGGTTGGTTCAAATGTTGGCTCAAATGTTGGCTCAAATGTTGGCTCAAATGTTGGTTCAAATGTTGATGCTGCGGTGCAGCCAGTGCTTGGACGGTTGTTGCATGGTTGGTTCAATGGTGGCATTGGTAGAGAGGGGGGGGATGCATGGTTGTTGCAGTGCGGTAGCTCTTGGGGCCGCTGTACTGCTGCTGCGATACCCGTACCACCCCGGGATCTTCATCGTCATCATCATTACACGGCTTTGCGCGGTTAACCCCGCGTTGTACTGCAGGGTGTCGCGTTCGAGACGCGGCACGTGGAGGTTTCGGAGGCGTTCAGGAGGCAGTACGACGCGGCGGCTGACGCATGGGCCGCCACCCTGGCAGCACTACAGGGCATGAAGGAGCACCCCACGTACCGCGAAAAGCTTGGGGGCGCGGTGCGTACCGCCTCTGTACTGCTGTTGTACTGCTTCTGTACTGCTGTTGTACTGCTGTTGTACCGTCTTTGCACGGCTGCTGGACTCATGCTCAAGACCACATGTTTCTGATCCTGCATTAGACCATGATCGCCCACACGCGTCCCATTATGTCATGGATCATGCGCACCCACACTTGACTTGCTACCAGCTTGCCTGCCAACATAGCTGCTGCAACTCTAACCTCCTCCCCCAAACCATGCTCGCCCAGATGTTGGTCACATTCACTTTTTCATGCTCTGACACTCCTTCACGTGCAGGACGGGAAGCGCACACGGTATGCACAGGCCCTTACCCAGTACTACGCGGCACAGCTGCGCTTCTTTCGCCAGATGTGCACTGCAGCCAAGGTGTGCGCTGGTGGCCCAAGCACATCGGTGATTGTATGAACCTCTTTCTCTTGTTCTTAACCCTTGACACCATGCTTTCTAACACCATGCCATCTAACACCATGATTTCTAACACCATACTTTTGAGCGTCTTGCTTTGCACTCTCTAGCGCCAGCTGCTGGCAGGGCAGCCCTGCCAGGGCTGCCCTGCCAGGGCTGCCAGGGCAGCACGCAAATCATGCATGCCAAATCCATCCATGCACCCATCGGATTGAGATGAGGTTGGAGGGTATTGCAGCACCTCGGTTAACGGGAAGCTCTGCAACACGCCAGATCAACCCACCTGAACCGTCCAGCACCCTGAACCCACACCCATACCCACATGTGGATGCAGAGAAAGCGCTTTATTCTGAACCCTTGAACCCGAACCCTACACCTGAACCCTAAACCAGAACCCCTACACCTGAACCCTAAACCAGAACCTGACCCTGAAAACCCTAACTCTGACCCACAGGTGGATGCAGTGGAAGCACTGGCCAAGGCTGAGCTGGCAGCAGGCAACTGTGTGGTAGTTGGGCTGCAGTCCACGGGGCAGGTTGGTGCGCGTGCAGTGTGGCTTGCAGCAACAAAGCTCGTGAAATGTGGGGGTAGTGGTATCGTGGCTCGTGAAGCGCGGCTAGTGTTGTGATGGTAGGATGATCCGCTCGCACAAATACCGTACTGCTGCAATGCGGCAGGTCATGTGATCAACCGGAGGCCCGTTTTGTTTGGTTGGGGTGAAGTGCAATTGAAGCACACTGCAGCACCACCATTGCACACATGTACTTGGGCTTGCTGTGGCCCCCCGCACCACAATCCACTGATGATCTCGTGCTGCAATCATGATCATGGTCATTGTACGCAAGGGTGGCAGTGTAGCGCACGATCCTTTACTTCATGACGTCGTACTGCGTGATGTTGTCCTGCAACAATGATAATGGTTCTCACGTGCAGGCGCGCACCGAGGCGTTTGCGGCCGCCAATGCCACAGGTGTCAACGCGGAGGGTGACGCCACGTTCGACACATTTGTGCAGGTGCGGCCTGTTTGTCGGTGGTATGTCATTTCATCCAATCCTTAGCCTGGATAACTCCTCTGATGCTCAGCTTGCACTGCCAAGCCAGCCACACCGGTTTGTTGGTGGTGAGCCACAGGCGGCTGAACCAGCTTGCATCAAACCTAACTTGACATTTCACAGCGTTTCCTACCAAGCAAGGTGCTGCAATCCCACCATCCGATTGAGAACCTGGTCAGAGTTGTGTATCCTCTGCTTGCACTACAAGCTGGCCCAACCGCTGCTTGCATTCAGTTGTCATCTACCCACGCGGCCTGTTTTCCAGAGCTCTTTCAGAGCTTTTCCAGAGCTTTTCCAGAGCTGCCCCATGTTGCCGCAGCACCACCTGTTGTGCAACTGTGTAGCACATGCCCTTTGCACCCTTTTGTGCCTAAGGGCCACCTCAGCGTCAGATGCCGAACACAGTAATGCCACAGCATGACGTGCTTAGTTTGGCGTTCCCCATTACTTTAGGTTTAGGGTTTAGGGTTTAGGCACCACCTGGCATGCCGTCACAAACTGTGCGCACATGCTGTCTCACACACTTCATTCCACACGTGCCTATCTTGGCAAGCGTGAAAGGGAGGAATGACCCTGTGAAAGTGCAAACTGACCCTGTTCACCCTGCCATATCCTGCCACTCAGCCGGCATCCTCCATCCTGCTCGCCTTTATCGAGGACCACCTCATTGCAGCCACACCCAACCGCGCAGCACTGCTGACACGCGCGCGCGGTCTGTCCCTGCCCAAGAACCCCCTGGTGCGCTGTGTTTTTGCTGCCTGTGTTTTTGCAATGGTGCGCTGTTTTTTTGCTGCCTGTGTTGTGTGTGTATCAATACGTTGTGCAGGTTCTCCGGGTGTTTTTGTTGTGTGTGTTTCGTGCGTGATGTGTGCGCGGTGCGCGTATGTGTGTATGTTCTGTGCGTGTTTGTTTGTTTGTTTGTTTTTGTTTCCTGTGTTCTGTGCATGTATTGAAGGTGCTATGGTTTCTGCTGCGTGTGCACTGCCCTTGTACCAGCACCTGTAACAAGTTGAGTGTGCCTGCACCTTGTACCTGCACCTTAACAAGGGGGTCCTGTTGTCTGTGTCCTGTGGGGTGGTAGTGCTTGTGGCTGGCCGGCTGGCCCCTGTGACTGTGTTACGCCTCAAATTCCTCTCGCATACCTTCACTTCTCCGTCTCTCTCTTCCGTCTTCATTCATGTCCACCTGCCCGGCTCATCCCATCTCATCCTATCTCATCCCGTCTCATCCCACCTCATCCCACTTCGTCCCATCTCATCCCACCTCACACACAGGATGACCTCATACACCGCTTGGGTGGACCTGACGCTGTGGCCGAAATGACGGGGCGCACCAAGCGCATGGTGCAGGTAGGTGGCGATTGTATCTACGATGCTCCATGCGGGGATGGATACACAATGCTCCATGCGGCGATCACCAGTGCGCTCATGCGGCCATGCAGCCATGCATGCAGCGATGTGCGCATGCGGCGACATGCACGCACCCATGCCCATGCGCATGCATGCAGCCATACATGCATGCATCGATGTGCCCATGCGCATGCACGCACACTTGCAGGGCGCAGACGGGCGCTACACATACGTGTCGCGTGCTGCCGGGGCGGGCGTGGGCCTGGAGGAAGTCAACCTGGTGGAGCGAGATGCATTCCAGCGGGGAGATAAGCTGGTGGGTGATGTTACATTGCTGACCATTGATGATGATTACTATTGACCATTAGATATGGCTGTGGGGCAACAAGCAAGCTGGTGGGTGGTGTTACTTTACCAGCCATTAGATGTGGTTGTGGGGTAACAAGCAGGTGAGTGATATTCAGCACTCGCCATCGTCAATGGCAACAGACACTCTAGGACAACTCCGACACACGCTCCCTCCCCATGCCTTATGATGGCTATGAATGACATGATCGATAAAAAGCGCAACATGTAGGCGTTTGCTGTCACTGCTGTTGTTGTAACTGTTGCTTTTACCACTCTTGTTGTGTTTGCCACTGCTGTTGTTACTGTTGTTACAATGCCGTGCTTGTGTTCTTGACTCCTTGGTCCACAGGTCGCCATCATCTCAGACGCGGCCTCCACAGGCATTTCTCTGCAGGTGTGCCCCACTGTTATTATTGTTGTTGTTGTTTTGCTTGTTGTTGTGCTTGTTGTTGTTGTTGCTGTTTTTGTTGCTGCTGTTGTTGTTGTTGTTGTTGTTGTTGTTGTTGTTGTTGTTGTTGTTGCTGCTGTTGTTGTTGTTGCTGCTGCTGTTGTTGCTGTTGCTGTTGCTGTTGCTGTTGTTGCCCACTGTTGCTGCACGTTGAGGACAGGCACGTGGCGCGCGTCAGGCAAAGCTCTGCCGAACCCACACACTGCCCAACCCCAACCCCCAGCCCTCCCACCCTGTAGCGTACCGCTATGATTCTAGTGGACTAGATATATGGTGATGTGGGGCACCATAAGCATCAAGACCTTTTGGGGATTCGTTACACACCCCACACAGGCCGACCGCTGTGTGCCTAACACACGCACCCGCGTTCACGTAACCCTGGAGCTAGCATGGTCGGCGGACAAGACCGTGCAGCAGCTGGGGCGCACGCACCGCTCCAACCAGGCGCAGCCGCCGCGCTACGTCCTGCTGTGCACTGACGTGGCAGGTGGGGGCCGTGCGCTTGTCATAATAAGAATAGTAGTGTGCTTGTCATAGTAAGAAGAGTCTTAACATGCCTTGGCGTTTCACAGATGTTTCTGCATGCTGGAGCCTGGCAGCGAGTAGGCCGTGTGCGTGTGCGTGTGCATTCCCCATACAACAGCTTTGGCCAGGAAGGTGTGGATCCCTCAAAGGTCAGCTGTTTCTAGTGAACGTCAGACATGAGTAATGATTAGTGAATAATGAATGCTGATCTCGTCTCTGAGGCTGTGTTATGTGCTTGCACTGATACAGGGGAGTCTCGGTTTGCGGCGGCTGTGGCCCGGCGGCTGAGCCAATTGGGTGCCCTCACACATGGAGATCGCCACGCGGCATCTGCCGCCGATGCCCTGGCCGCGTTCAACATCCAGACCAAGTGCGCGGGGTTCCTTGACCTGCACTTGATCTGTGATCTGCACATGATCACTGATCTGCACGTGATCTGGGGTCTGCACATGATCTGGGTGTGATATGGGTGTGGTTTCATGGGAATGGGATGTGGTCCCCGGGTGCGATCTGGGGTTTGATTTAAGATGTGATCTTGGTTTGATCTGGCTCTGGTTGGGGTTGTGATCTGTGTGTGATCTGGGTCCAACCTGGCTGCCTGGCTGGGTTGAGCGCATGGCATGACAGGCATACAGGCTGGTAGACAGAGTTCAAGCTCATACGGCCCACCATGTCATCATGCACTTACTCGTGTCTTCAATCTCCTTCATTACTTGTGCTACTACTCTTACTGATGTGCCGCGCTGTCTGATGCTCTTGCCTACATTTCCTGCAATTCACTTGCCTGCATTTCTACAGGCACGGTGCTCGTGCGCTCTCCCGCTTCTACCGCATCCTGCAAGGGGCCGAGGCGCCGCCCTCGGGCATCACACCCCCTCACATCCTTGCCAGGCTGGCGGAGGAGGGGCTGGAGGGAGGCAGTACAAACGCGCGTTGGGTGTCCCGCCGCACGCAGCTCATGCAGGTAGTATGTGCGACTGCTTCGATCAATGAAAGGGCATCAATCAACCCATCAATCAATCTATCTATCTATCCACGGTATCTATCAATGAAGTTTGACACCCCGCACCTTTAAACCCTGGAATGGCTCCAAGCGGCTTGTGCCTACCTTGGCATGCGCAGGAGTTTTGCCGCGAGGCACTCACCGCGCTTCAGGCTGTTGGGCTGCTGGAGGCGATGGGGGAGTACACCAAGGTCTGGTGTGAAAAGTGTGGGGGCAGCGTGTAAAAACAATTTGAGGGCAGTGTGTGAACGTCTGAGGGCAGTGTGTGAAGACTGCGCGAGGGCAAGGTGTTAGAAATGTGCGAGTATGAACAATAACGTCGGCGTCGGAGTTATTGTTACTGAAGTGTGGGAAATGTTTGAGACATTTAGGACAAGGGGCATGTGAGCACCTGATCGCACACCTGCCTCCAGCCTTTGAATTCGCCGACCCACTCATCCCCTTGCATGTACTGCTGCATGGCCTCTCTATCTTAGACAATGAACGCTTTGACGGTGGGCCACCGCGTAAGAACAATGGTTGCAAGGGTTGGTTGTGTTTGCTTGCTCCCTCCACCCACAGGATGCTCAGGGCCGGCTGGCCAACCAGCTAGCAGCCCTAGAGGGTCTGCCACCTGACCCCAGCAGCAAGAAGGACAAGGGGCCTGGATCTGACATTGGCCGAATGTTGAACAGGCTGCTGGGGTGTCACATTGAGGTGCAGGCGCGCGTGTTTGCGTACTACTCGGCGCTGCTGGTGCGTGTGGGCATGCGCTTCTTACATGAAAAACACTGCGTTTCACAGATGGTTGCGCATGCCGGAGTCACCAACTCATCAGCCAAACACCATCACTGGATGCCCAAGCTAGTTCTGAATATTGGGAGCCGCCCCACTACAGCACCTGGCACCCTGCGCTTCTGTGCCCCTGACCTTCATCTTGCATTTCATGCGGTGCTGTGTTGCACTGTGCCAAGCTGTGTGGCTGTGCGGCGTTGGCTGCGCTGTGTTTTCTGTGCTGTGCCTGTTGTGTGCAAACCACATGCGCACCAAAACTCCGTGATGCCGGACCTACGTCCTAAATCAAGCACACTTTTACCCAAAGCAAGTCCTTATCCTAGCCCTGAACCCTGAGACCTGACCTACAGACCCTATCTGCCGCCCACATTCCAACCGAGCATTCCAACCCTGGACGCTCACCCTGATGCCTGAACCCTCAACCCATCCCCTAAACCCTAAACCCCTAACCCTTCACCCCTTAACCCTACATCCAACCCCAAACATCTAAACCTTACACCCCTAAACCCTAAACCTATCCCCTAAACCCTAAACCCAACCCTAAACACCTAAACCCTAAATACAACCCTAAATACAACGCTAAACCCATCCCCTAAACCCTAAGCCTTAAACCCGAAACCCCTGAACCCTACACCCACGCAGGAGGCAGCAGTGCTGGAAGCCAAGCGGTCAGGGAAGTACCAAGAGCAGGGCATCATCGCCCCTGCCTGCACCAGCATCACCCTGCAGGCCGACACACAGCTGGCCACACACCCTGCATCTGGCACCTCCACACGGCTCATGAGGTTCCAGACAGACAGGGGCATGTCCTGGGAGGCGGCCTTGGAGCGGCTGCGCAAGGAGGTGAGTGGAGGGTGTGGGAGTGGCTGTGCCTAAGTGTTATGGTACAGTATGTGTCTTTTATTTTCATGTGCTGCTGCACACGCTGACACGTGTAGGGTTTAGGGTCCAGGGTTCAAGGACTAGGGTTTAGGCTGAGCTGAAGGTGCTGAGCTGAAATAGTGAAGAAGCTGCGAGTGTCTGGACTCTGGGCACGTGGCTTGGACTGGACACGGGGCACATCGCTTGGAACAGCAACTGGCTCTCCCTGCTCTCAGGCCACGATGTGTCAAGCCCTGAACCTCTCCCCTAGAGCTTGAAAGCTTACAATCTCATCAATAAGCCTCAGAACCTGGATCCCCTCCCTTGTCTCACGCATATGGGCGATACGGCTCCGCCTGCAGCCCTGCAACCCTAAACCCTAACCCCCCCAAAAAATCTCTCAACCCTAAACCCTAGCCCTGCACATGGATCTGCCTGCAGCTGGCCGAGGACCCCGACACCGCGTCCGGCTTTTTCTACCGGGAGCACACCGTCACGGGCCAGCGCTTCTTTGTGCTCGGGCTGGAACGGGGGGAGCGCGGCCGCAAGTGGGTGTAGTTAATGATAAGAATAAGAAGAAGAATAACGCGGCGTGAATAATAATGATAAGAATAAGAAGAAGAATAACGCGGCGCGAATAACGCGTCGCTGCATGCCGGAGCCTGAAGTGGGTGTAGTGCCGACGGGGTAATAATGATAACAATAATCATAGTAAGACTGATAGTAGTAGTAGCAAATTTATCAGGAACAATAACACGGGGAGCGCGGCCGCAAGTGGGTGTAGTGCCGGTGTCCTGCTGCTGTATTGCCGCAATTGTCCTGCCATTGTACTGCTGCTGTTGTACTTCTGCTGGTGCACCACCTGCGGCTGCCCATGTTCCACGTGAAATCCATGTTCACGCGGTATGCTGCCTCACAACGGCTTGCTTGTACCACCTCTTCCCCAACTTGTCCGAACGAGTTGCCCCAACATGTGTTCGTGTGTCCGCTGAGCCTGTGGGTGGGGGTATGGATGTGTGTGGCTGTGCTGCCAAGCCCAACCTGTTGCTCGTCCCTTGGCCCCACAGGCAGCTGAAGAAGCAGAAGCGGGCCCAGCCGCTGTACATGCGTCTCGTACGCCCCTGCACCGGCTTCAGCGCACAGGATGTGCCATACGCGGTGAGTGTCTGCTGATTCAGAGGCTGGGTGTGCCTGGCGCTTTAGGTCTTGAGCTTCTTTTCTCTGAGCGTGGGACACATAAAGCACCGCTGCCGTACGCAGTTCAGGGTTACCTACCTTGAAAGGGCCTCCTTACTCTTTTGCCCTGAATGCAAGGGCCCGTGCCAAGGAGGTCCCAGTCACCTGTTACCTGACCTCGCGTGGCATTACCCTACCTTTCTGCGTTATGGAAACCGTTACAAAACAGAGTACAGTACTGTGACCAGAGTGTCGTATCGTGACGACGATACGAAAGCGAGAACGAAACCCAACGTGACCGCTCTCCTAGCTTACTTACCCTCTCTCCCCGATCTTGCTGGCTGTCAATCATCATGCGTTATCATCATCATGCATTATCATCATCATGCGTTATCATCATCATGCGTTGTCATCCTCATTGCTGACTGTACCGCCCCAGGAGTTCAAGGCCCAATGGACCAAGGTGCCCCGTGAGAAGTGGGACCCAACCACTAAAGGGTCACACTCGGGTTGGATGGCCCGGCACTGGAAGAATGAGTATGAGGCCAAGCCAGAGGTCCGGCAGCAGGTGGGTTTAGGGCTTAGGGCCTAGGCTCTGGGCGTTAGGGTTGCTGTTGATTTTACTGAAGCCATAGGCGCCAGTCAAAGGCCCTCTGTGAATAAACTCTTCACTCACCTCACCTGGGATTGAGGGCTTGCGGCTGGGGGGCTAGGTCTTTGACTGGGGTTTGAGGCATGTGAGTCCGGGTTGGGCAGTTTGAACGTGGGTCGGCAGGTTGCCGCTTGGTGACGCCTGATGATGACCACCCATGGGTAGTTCTGTGTACAAATTGCATCGGGTCAAGCAGGCGGAAACATTTGTTTAAGGAGGTATGGGGACCCGGCGCCTTGCTCTCTGCCATGTGCTTGGGTGTAGATTATTTGTAGACACTCTTTCCCCCCCTTTTTTCATTCTTTGTGAAAGGGAACCCCTTGTGCACGCAGGCGTTTGGGCTGGTGGTGGGGTCGCTGCTCCCTTTCCTTCCGGCGCTAGATGAAGTGCTGGTGAAGCCTACAACCAGTAGCACCAGGTGACTCATGGGTCGCTCATCGAGGGTTCAGGGCTTTAGGTGTTAGGAGCATGTTGAGGTTCAGGCAAATCAGCTCATCATATGCATAGGGCATGCAGGCAGCACCAGCTGTGAGCGCACCATGCGCACAGGGCACGAAGGCAGCACCCAGCAACGGCTACATCTTTTTAACAAACTCTCATCTCTTAGTTTGGTAGAGCCCTAAACCTCGCCAAGCACATGCTCTACAGACCTTGGCATTACAGCCAGGACGAAACATAGGTTATGAGCCCCCACACTACCATTGTGGGCCACTCACAGGCCGGGAAGGCCTGTGTGCTCCTAACAGGTGCTAGGTGCTGTAGTGGGGCAGCTCGCAGTGTTCAGAGCTATTTCCTAGGCATATGGATGTTTGGCTTATGACTGTCAGGCTCCGGCATGCAGAAACATCTGTGAAACGCCGTGTTATTATTACAGGCCGGGAAGGCTTCAGGTCATGAGAGTGGAGACAAGCGACAAGAACACAAGTGTGGTGGGCGTGTGTGTGCCAGCCCCCAAAGTGGATGCAGTGATTGCCGCCATCAAGAAGGAGGCGGGATCAGGTGAGCCCCACGGGCTTAAGGTTTCAGGGCGTTAGGGTCTAGGGTTCAGAGATTATATACTCTTAAATACCAACTACCGTAACCAAGCTGAAGAGGTGGTGCCTTGTGGTGCGCCATAGTGTGTGGCGCATGGGGTGTGTGGGTGTTCGTGTTTTGAGGGGGGGTTCATGGTGTGCTGGTGCGGTGTGCTGCCGTGCAGTGGGTTCTCGAGGTGCTGACCTGCATATACCGGTACACGTTTTGCCGCGTTTCTCACGGCCACAATTTCTCAACATTTTGCTCGTGCAGGTGCTCTGGCACGTGCTCCTTCAGCCTCTGCCCAAGGCGCTGCAGCACCTGGCCTAATCAAGCAACCCCCTGCAGCCCTGCCCATGGCCGTGTCCAGATCTGGCTCCCTCTCACTCCCCGGACCAGCCGCTGGTCACACAATTGCGGGTTTTGGCACAGATGCAATGGATCTGGGGTCTTCAGACAGCTACACCGAGGACGAAGATGAGGAGGAGGCGGAGCATTGTGAGAATAGGAAGAGTGGCGGTGAGATGGAGACAATGGGTCATGTGGATGGGACTGGTCCAAGTGTGGCTGCTGAAGCCAGGAAAGGCAAGCAGATCACCCAGGCAGCAGGCACGCAGCGTAGGCAGCGGCGCAGCAGCAAGCGCAGCGCACATGTGGGCGCTGCGAGCGGCTCAGGTGCAAACGCGGTGGATGAGGAAACTGTGAGGAAGCTGCGCAGGGCAGGGCTGCTGGAGGATGGCGCGGTGGCTGTGGCAGCAATGCCCCTGCGCAGCTTCCCGGCAGCTGCCCCGGCAGGCAACGCAGCCACACCCTTCATGGCTGGGAAGGGCAGAAGGGGCAGCGGGGAAGGGGCCTCGTGTGCTGCGGCGGCTGCTACAGGGACCGCAAGCAAGCGTGGGGGCCGGCCCTCAGGCAGTGGCCTCAAGGGGGCGAGTGCCACCACCACCCCTGCCACCACACCGGCTGTCAGCTGCATGCGTTTGGATGCAGAGACGGAGGAGGAGGAGGAGGAGGATGAGGGGGGAGGCAGCAGCGATGAGAGTGACGTCAGCACGACCGAGAGTGAGACGGACGACACGGGCAGTAGCGGCAGCAGCAGCGGGGATGAGTCCGACCCGTCTGACGGAGGGAGGCGTGGGCGTACCGCCAAACGTACTGCCGGTCGTACTGCCAAGTGTACTGCAGCCAGGCACTCAAAGGGGGAGAGGCTCAAGGCAGTGGAGGCCCCAGCAGCTGACCCAGCATCCGTGGCATCTGCTCTGGCGATCGCCACTCTGGCCGCAGCTCATTTCACCCCTAACCCCTCTGGCACGGCCACACTTCAAGCCTGTGACCCCTCAACTGCAGTCACACCTGTCGCCTGTGACTTGGCCCAGCCCGCGGGGCTGGCCGCCACGCAGCAAAAACAGGCAACCACGCGTGCGATGCGCGCCGCGGGTGCCAAGTCGACCAGCAGCAGTAGCCAAGGCAGGCCGTGTGGGGATTCATCCGACGACGATGATCTGCCACTGGCAAAATGGGCTGCACACAAGCCCAGTCCGGTGCTGAGGAGCCACTCAGCTTTTACCGCAACCACCACAGAGGTGGCAGCAGCCTCAGTGGGCGCCGCGCCTAAACAAGCACCCAAAAGAGGCGCGCCAGCTACTGCCGCTGTGCCGCTCGGCTGCGACACGCACATGGGAGACGCAGCAGCTACTGCCGCTGTACCGCTGCCTGCGGGAAGCGTACCGCCGTCCTGCTTGGCTGTAACTGCTGTGTCCCCAGTCAAGCAGCCCGCCAGCGGCCGCAAAGGAGAGCCCAGCTGCTCCCCCTTCAGATCCCGGAGCGGGAGCGGGGTCCGGGGCGGGGGCGTCGGCAAGCGTGCAAGCCGCACACTCTCCGTCACCTCACCACTTAAAACCCCCGATGCCTGTGCATTATGTGACAGCGCCCCAGGACAGGCTCGAGCGGGTGAGGATGGCCTGAAGGGTGAGAGCGAGGAGGGCCTCTTCTGCCTGCGCTGGGGCGCACGCCGCTTGCGCAGCGGCCCCGCCACCAGCCCCCTGCTCTCCACCCCACGCAAGGCTGCCGTGCAAGTGGTACAGGGGGTGGGACAAGCAGTACAAGGAGCAGTACAAGCGGTACAACGGCCCGCGGTCGCGCCCGCGGCCTCTGCATCCCCAGGCCCCCGCACGGCCGGGGATGTGACTGCCGGCACGGCGGCTGCAGCTAAAGCTCTGGCAGCAGCCGCAGCAGCAGCCGCATCGGGTGTTGAAGCAGGTGTGAGTGCCCAGGCCCCGGTCCCCATGGCCTGCTCAGGCAGCAGCAGCCTGGGAGAGGACTCAGGTGCCAACCGCACACACGGCACCCCCGGCCGCACCAGCAGCCAGAGCGCCCGCAAGCGTTGTGCACAGCAGGCTCTGGGGGAGGGAGCAGGCGGGGAGGGGGAGGGGCAGGAGGAGGAGGACAGCTCTCCCACTGGGGCAGCACGCGTGCGGCGGGGACTGGCTGCAAGTGGCGAGGTGTCCGGTGCTGGTGGTGTGGCGGCGAATGGCTGCTCTGGCGTGCCCCCCCGGTCGCACCCCCACGCCCGTTCCCGGCGCCACAGCAAGCGGCGCGTGGTGGGCAGTGATGGAGAGGAGGGGGTGGAGGAGGAGGAGGATGGGGGGCTGGAAGTGGGCAGCAGGGCGCCGACGGGGCAGGACGCTGATGTCAGCATGGCGGCTGCACCTGCCGCTGATGTCAGCATGGCGGCTGCAACGGCCGGTGAATTCACCAACGCTGCCGCAAGTATGGGAGGCCTGGGCAAGGACAGGGAAGGCAGGGGTGGGCCGCAGGCAGCAGCTGCAAGAGCAGAGGAGCCTCAGCCCGGTAGTGTTCGGGACACAGACGCGTCTGCACTATTCAGCCAGGGCAGCTGTGAGGATCTGGGTGTGGGGGAGGTGGGGCGGGCAGATGGGGGACAGCCCACTCAGGCAGACGAAGAGCTGGCCACCCACATGCTGCTGGCTTCTGAAGGGGCCCTTGCAGCAGAGGGCAGCTTCAGCGACGAGCTGGAGCCCGGCAGGGCTGGGGCAGGGCTGCTGCTGGCCCAGGGCAGGGCTGCCAGCAGGGGTGAGGGCGAGGTGGCGCCTGGTGCACATGCACGCAGCCTCTCCCCCTCCCCCTCCCCTTCCTCCTCCCCAGCTGATTCTCCCCCAGACGAGCATGAGGAGGTTGGGGAGGGAGGTGCAGCTGGGCAGCAGGCGGCCATGCTCCAAGATGATGAAACAACGGGCAGCCCCCTGCCCCTGCCACTAGGCAAGCCCCCGCTCAACCCACGCGCGCGCCGCCTCGCCGCGGCCAGCGCTACAGCCGCTGCTGCCAGCACCGGCACCGCCGCTACTGCCGACGCGGCGGCCGTTACAGGCTCGCAGGCCTCGCTCGTGCGCCGCACGTCTGCCATGCGGCTGGCGGACGACGGACGCCAGTCAGACTGTGGGAACGCCCCTGGTCTGACTGACGGCAGGGCAGCCAAGCGCACCCGCGGTGAGCCCCCGTGCCCCCCACTGGATGATGCAAGCGCAGCTCGTGGTGTGAGAAGAGCCACTGGGGAGGGCGCCCTCCCAGCTGCAGGGAGAGGGCAGGTGGGTCAGCCACTGGACCAGCACCCGCAGCTGCTGCAGTCAGGTAGCATGGGCAGCGGCTTGGCGCCAGCTGCAGAGGAGGCGCGCATGCGAGCTCAGCTCCGTGAGGAACTTCACGCTGAACTTCACGCCGAACTTCATGCCAAAGTTCACGCCAAAGTTCGCGCCCAAGTCCGCGCTGAGGTGGCGGCGGAGTTCGAGACGCGGCTGCGGAACGCGGAAGAGGCGCGGGCGGCGCATGCGGCGGAGGCGTGCGCGCGCGCGGTGGGGCTGCAAGTCGCGCTGGAGGCCGCACGGCAGGAGCTGGCTGCACTGCGGTGAGGCGGGGGCTATTTCGACTGCTTGGACACTTCTTCTGACCAATCTCTAGTCTTGAGTTAACTGTTGAACCCTGAACCACCCCTCACAGGGCCAAGGTGGCAGGCACCCCGCCCCAAGACCCAGCCGGACCCTCAGCCCTCACAGCAGGAGAGCACGTCAGGGACAGGCCGAGTGAGCAGACACCTGGCAAACACGCTGCTTCAAGCAACAGGACCAGCAGCAGCAACCCGTGCCCTGCAGCACCTGCACCCTCCCCAGCAGCCGATTCAGGTGGATCAGGTGTGGTCGACCTGCGGGCAGCCCCTGCTGCTGCGCTGCTGGTGGCCGAGCTTCAGGCAGCCATGGCAGCTGCCCTGACCACCCCAACCAACACCCCGGCGGCCACACCTGCCCACCACAACACTGTGCCGGCTGCGGATGAGGGGCCGGGTGTGGGGTCTCTTGTGTTGCAGGCCCCCCCACAAGCCACCCATCGCAAGCCACACACGACCCCTGAAGCCCCAGCTAACACCCCCACTGGGTTTGGCCCCACCTCTGCCCCCACCACAACGCCCCAACTCGCAGCGGCAGCCAGTGCAGCTGCACGTTGGGGGGCGGCTGCTGAGGCTGGGAGGGCGGTGCATCATGCAGATGGGTGCAGCCCTGCAGCTGCTAGCAGCGTGCCACGACTGGATCTTGTTGCCCCCACACCAGACAACACGCCCTCAGCTGGTGCTGCCAGCAACAGCATGGCTGCTGCACAGGTGTCAGCGCTGGTGACCGTTGCCGCCGTGGCTGCGCAGCTGGGCCACAGCAGCCCTGCTGGCAGTGCTGGCTTGCATGGTGCTGGCTTGCATGGTGCGAGCTTGCATGATGGCACGCAGCATGCGATGCAAGTGGACGAGGAGGATGCAAGCCAGCTGGGAGGTGTGCTAGCTTGCATGATGGCCTCCCCCCGAGCAGCTGCAGTAGCCACAGGCACTGCAGCACCTGCCAACACACCTGCACCTGGCAGCCAGAGTGGTGTGGGCACACCCCATGCTGGTGCACCCACACCTCCGGGTGTGGCTGCAGTAGCTGCAGTAGCCGCCACCCCTGAGGTCATGGCCAGGGCCAACGCACTGCACGCCCCACCCAACACGCCAGCAGCTGAGGTGTTGTTGGTCCCGGCCTGCCAAGAAGCAGCAGAAGCAGCAGCAGCAGATCTGTGCTCACCAGCGGACGCATTGCATGGCCCCGCTGCTGCCCCACTGCTCAGCATGCCCAGCATGCACAGCATGCACAGCACGCTGGCAGTACTGCCTCACGCGGCCATGGACGCTCATGGATCAGATGGGGCAGTACAGCCGGCCAGCACTACTGCTGCGCTGGCACCCCCTGGCACTGCAGCCCCACCCAACACGCCAGCAGGCGGCAGTGGCATTGGATCAGGGGCAGAGGCCACTCCTGTCGCAGGTGGCCCTGGAGGAGTTATGCTGCCCCTGGGGTTAGACCATACCACCAGTTGTGTGGGTACAGGTACAGCAGGTGTCACCTGCTCAGCACCCCACAACACACCGACCAGTGCCCAAGCCGCCGGCAACGCCATGGGAGCTGCGGCTGCTCTGCTACTGCCAGCCGCGTTGGCGGTACAACAGGTACACGGCGCCGCGGGTGTACTGCAGGGTCTGACCCAGGCTCTGGGGTCAGACGCATGCCACTGCCCAGGTACAGGCGCGCAGCAGGATGGGGTGATGCAGGCACATGCCAGCGGCTCTGCTGCTACTGCAGCTACTGCCGTCACCTCCCCCGCAGTACAGGCGGTACAGGAGCGGGACGCGGATGGCGACGCCCCCATGACAGACCCGCAGGCGGCGGCAGTAGCGGGGGCGGTACAGCAGGACGCCCCCATGGCAGACACCTTGCCTGACGTGGGAGCTGAACGGGCCATGGACGACGTCACCTCTCCCACTCCCTCACTCCGTGGCGTGCAGGACTTGTCTGAAGAGGCCGCTGGCCGTGACGGTGCCACGGCTGTGACAGTGGCGCCCACCAACCTGTCACAGCAGCTCGCGGCAGTAGCGGACGTGCGCATGTCAGACGCAGGCGGCTGCGAGGCAGACAGCGCAGGAGCTGGCCGGAAGGCGGGGGGAGGTGCAGGCAGCCCTGCTGCAGCCCAGCCACCGGCACCTGCATCCCCACGAGCCAGGCTCCGGGGCCCAGTAACAGCTGTGGAGGGTGTGGGGTGGGGCCGACTGCTGAGCCCGCGTGCAGATCCTGAACAGGCCGCTGCCGCGGCGACACCGTGTAACAGCAGCGGCAGCAGCGCGGGGCCGCCCAGCCCCGACCTGGCCAACTTAGGCTCCCCCGTGACGGGGCTCCTGGATAGGCAACACGCGAGCGGGAGCGCGCGGCGCAGTACGGGCCGCCGCGGCGCCGCGTCGTCCCTCAGTGCCATCCGTGCCGCGCTGTTCACTGGCGGGCGGGGCAGTGGGGCAGCTGCTTTGACCTCCCCTCTGGCAAGCATAAGTGGGTCCGGGGCGGAGGCGGCACCAACCCCCACGGGTGCAGGTGCAGGGTCAGGGTCGGGAAAGGATCCAAATGGGGACGTGCCTCCGGCCCATGAGCTCGTGTTTGCCTCCCCAGTGGTCAATGCAGCTCGAGTCACCAGCCCTGCCTCCACAAACAGGCCGGTCCCTGCTGTGCACCCCCACCACCACACACCCTCTCGCTTCAGCCAGCCCATGCCAGGCTCTGCAGCCACAGGAGCGGCAGCAGGAGGCGGCGGGGGCGGCTCTCCCGCCGCAACGCCCACCGCTCCCACACCC
>QAXD01000216.1:902325-927522 GCA_004335575.1 Haematococcus sp. NG2 | reverse complement strand
CCTCCCCAACACCACTCCCCCCCACCTCCGCCACACACTCCACCCGGCCTGCCACGTCCCACGCAACATGCACCAGCCCGCACCAGCCGCACAGCACCGGCCCGCAGCGCATCAGTGTCCCCAAACAAAGCTCCCCCACTCAGGCAGTTGCAGCTCGTGGCCTGGGGGGCACCCACCCCCCTGGTGGGCGGTGGCCCCCCGCACCCATGTCCACTGGAGCTGCCAAGCCCCAGCTCACGCGCGCATCACTGCTCAAAGCGATTGAAGGGGCCGGGGGAAGGGGCATCTCAGCGCCCCAGCTGGCACACGCTCTGGGCCTGGGGCCTGGCTTTGCCACCTCCCCTCCGGGCCTCAAGCTCCAGGAGCTGCTGCAGGTACTGCTCGTACCGCTCGTACCGCCACTGTACTGCTCATACTGTGCTGTACTGCTCATACTGTAATGTACCTTCTGTACTGTGTTGTACCGCCTGTACTGTACTGTACCGCTTGTACTATACTGTACTGTTTGTACTGTACTGCTTCCTGCATCGCGCTGCTGTACTGCTTGTACTGCTGTACTGCTGGGGGTCTGTCGCAGTGCTTCACTGTTGCAGTTGTTGGCCTGTGTGTTTCAGCCTGCAGACTTCTTCGCCTGCAAGGCCCGGCTGTCTCTTAGGGTTCAGACAGACACCCACAAACCCTAGAACCCTAGACTCTTAACCCTCAACCCCGCTGTCTCCTCTCGGCCATGCGGTAGCTGAACGGCTCAAGCTGTACTGCCTGTACTGCTGTACTGCCGTACCGCAGGGTCTGGTGGAGGATATGGATGTGTACCGCAAGCCAGCCCCGGGTGCACCCCAGTCTGTCGTGGCCACCGGCAACGTGCGCGTGGACGACGCCTCGGTGCTGTTTGCTGCGATGTGAGGGGCAGGGCTTGCTTGCATGCAGGCCTTGCGTGCATGCAGGGGGTGCTTGCATGCAGGGTGTGCTTGCATGCAGGCCTTGCTTTTGCGTGCATGCAAGGGCTCAGTGCTACATGGCGGCGGTAGGGGTCTTGCAGCCAGTGAAGTGGTGCTGGAAGCTGTGGGTTGTGGATAACGCTGACGTTGGTGTGGCGTGCTGCAGCAGCAGGCATGGCTGTGGCCATGGGCAGGCTCGGCTTGATGTCGGTTGCTGCTTGTTGAACGAATAGGGAGGCCTGCTGGCTTGCTGCTTGTCCCTGCTTGTTGTGTACTGCATGCGGGTCTGGTGTGCTGGTGTGGATGGCGGCAGGATCCTAAATATCACGAGATGGGTGGATGGATAGGGGGGTGGGCGGGGGGGTGCGTGGGCTGTCCACAGTTGCCCGCAGTTGTTACATTGTGTGGGGCCATTCTTTGAGTTGAGTTCACTGGGTCCAAATGGTTTGGAATGCTGCATTTGTTGCGCATGGGGCTGGTGTTTCCGATGGCATCGGCCTGCTTTATGCCTGAGTGCGCAGTTGGTGCTCTGGATTGGTGATGCAGCCTCATGCCCTGGTTTGTATCAACACATGTATCTCTGTCGGAAGCTCAACAGGCCGTTGCTCAGCTCTGTGGATTGATGACACGTGCTGCCTGATTTTGCAGCAGATTCATGTTCAGGAGTGTGGTTCTTTTGTAGCACAAGTGACTGGTCCTGACAGTGATGATTGATTCTGTTGAGGTGTTTGGCAGATCGCAGCTGTTTCCTGTTGGGCCTAGGCAGTCAGCGCACGATGGATACAGCATCCTGCCATTGCTTGGGCCATCCTTCCCACTGACACCCTGCATGCTAAACAGGATCTGCTTTCATGTTGAATTTCAGTAACAGAGGACGCATTTCAACATCGTGGGCACTGCAAATTTTGTGTTTGAGGGCTGTTGCAAGGTGCCTGATGTAAACAAGATGCAAGCGTTCACTGCTCCGGCATGAAACCTCCAGGGAAGAAAGAGGTCACCCTGTACAATCGACTGCGCGCACTCAGCTCCACCCCAAAACAAACACAGCTGCATGTACATATGCATGGGCTGGCACACAGCAACGCACTGCAACTGTTGAGCAACCACTTCAACAGGAATGGCGATACATGCAGTACATGTGCACTGCTCAAGTGGATGCAGCCAGGCGTGTGAAGTACTGCTTCTCCCACTCTTCAGGTGTGAGGAAGTCAGGGTCGCGGTACGAGCGGTACGTGAACGCGTGGCAGTCCAGGCACAGGCTCTCAGCATCCCACAGCTTCCGGCCCCTGTGGTGCAACAGATCAGCAGCAGGGTTGGTCCAGGTTCTGGGGGGTCAAATCATCAGATGGGTTGGTTCAGGGTCTGGGGGCTACAGCTGTCTAGCCTGGCCCCATGTCCTGCCGTCTGCCAGGCAGCGCACAGATTAAGTATAGTAATAACTCTTATAACTGTGACCTTCACGCTTCAGCATGACTCACGCACTGGCCCCACCTGCACCTTGCCAACCCCACCGCGCCACACCAACCGTGACCTCCAACAATTAGTTACTTTCTTACTTATCAGTTACTTACTTCCTTAGTTACCGTACTTATAACAGTTATATATAAGGTACTTCTGATAAGCACCGCCCCCACCTGCACCAGGTCTGCATGAAGTGGTGCTCCTTGGTGCGCGACGACCCACACGCCTCGCATGCAGGGAAATCATCGTTGCGCTTCCACCGTCCAGCCCACTCCTCTACAGTCATCACCTGTGCAGCATGGCGTAAGCACATGACATAAAAGCGGCGCATCACCCTGCAGGTTCCCAAGACCACTCACCCACCCCTGGACCCTATGCGTACCCCACCCCTCTCAAACCCTATTTCTAAGGGCGGTGTGCCAGGCTCTTGAAGCATAATTGGAGGCAGCCGGCCAGCCGCAGGTGCCCTGAAGAACAGAACTATAATAAGGAAGGAATGCAACAGTATAATAAGAAGAACAGAACTATAATAAGGAAGGAAGGTAACAGTTACACACGGAGTGTGCCTCGGGTTTGTGCTATGATTCATGTACCTTGGCAGTTCATGGATGACTGTAGATTGATGTGTATACGGTATGTATCTGTGCGTTCTGGAGTGCATGCACGACAAACACAAGCAGTGGCCTCGACAGCAATGCTCCTTGACATGCACCAGCCATGCAAATTTCGCATGCGCCGGCCATGCGCATGCTCACGCACCCGCCATGCAAGTTGCACATGCGCCGGCCATGCAAGCTGCACATGCGCCGGCCATGCAAGTTGCTCACGCACCCGCCATGCAAGTTGCACATGCGCCGGCCATGCAAGTTGCACCATGCAAGTTGCACATGCGCCGGCCATGCAAGTTGCACATGCTGGACATGCACCCGCCATGCAAGTTGCACATGCTGGACATGCGCCGGCCATGCAAGCTGCACATGCACCCGCCATGCATCACCTTGAAGCCTGAGCCCAGCGACGGGTTGATCTCCACTGGGAGACCAGCCATAAGCTTGTCCCATTCCACGCGGTGCACGCGCACATGGGGCGTGGGCCCCACTTTCACCTCTATCTCTGCCCTCAGGTCTGTGTTGTATCGCAGGGTCCCGGTGGCAGTGGCTGCAGCCATGATCTGATCTGTAGGCTGTCCTGGTGCTTAGTGCCTGCTTCCTGCTGCTGCTGTGGCTGCTGTGTGCTGCTGCGCGAGCGGGCGCGCCTGCTGCAGTGGCTTGGCAGCTGTGTGCACAACGCTGCTGCCGCGTGATCTGCACAGCACGCACAGAGTATTGGCCGTTTCTGCTCTGCAACACAGTCGTAGCACCCCTCCTTGTGCCTCCTTGCGCCTGCTTGTGTGTGTGGTGCTCGTGGGCACACCACTCTGGGACCGTCCCCGAACCTGACTTTGGTCCATCCAAGAACAAATATGTGAGGATCCCAGAATGTATGTCAAAGTGTACTGTCGAAGTGCGTGGAAGTCTGCTGGAAGGTGTTGGGCCTTGAAACCTCCCCAGACCCTTTGCAAAATATCAACAACAACCCCTTGCATGCAGGGATAACAACAAGCCACTCGCCGCGGCCCAGAGCAGTACAGCACAGGGCAGCACAGGGCAGTACAGCGCAGTACACGCGCTGATGTGTGTGACTGTGTGGCCAGCCTAGCCACGCAAGGGCAGTGGGGTGCATCCGCCGTTGGTTGATGAGGCTTTGGGTTTGTGCACGTTGCCCTAGCCCTACAAAGGGTGCATGGTCCTGGGGCCACAGTCATGCACAGGTCCTGCCACTGGCCCAGCAGTAGTGCTTGGGGGTCTGCAATGGCCTCGCCCGCTGCGTCTTGTGCTGCTATGCGCGTGCATACAGAAATGGTTCAGGAACGTCCACAGGGTCAACTAATTGCGTGGTGGATGTCAGGTACATTATGGCAGTACATGACCGACTATGGCGCATGTCCGTTCAGTGCAAGCGTTGAATTTATTGCTTCATTGTGTTTGCGAAGGTTGTGGAGGATGCTGGCCGCCACAACCCTGCCCGGCGGTGGCAGGGTGGGAAGGCGCTTATGCAACCCTCAGCTAGCGCCAAAATCTGCTTTAATGAAGAAATGCCCAGATCGTTTGGTAGGTCCTGTAAGGGTTTCAATCACAAAGTTGCACGCTGAGGTGAACGCTGCAGTAACACTACTGTTGTTATCATGCCGCAGACTGTGGGATGGTTAAAACCCGGCTTGATGGTGGTCGCTCATGCCGAAGCCCCACAGCAGACTAGTCCATCGCCAACGGGGTCGACGCTGCCAGCTGCACAGTCCGACCCCGTGGTGATGCAGCAAATCGCAGCCTTGCAGCAACAGGTGGGTTGTGCAGCATGCAACACACATGAGGGTTCTTCCATGTTGGATTTTGCTCATGTTGGCCACCATGCCTGCAGGTGATAGACATGTCCAAGCTGATGCTGCAGCAGCAGACGCAAAACCAGCTGCTGCTGCAGCAGGTTGCCAACTTGACACAGCAGCTTGCAAGCCAGCAGCAGCTGCACTTTGCATTGCAGCAGGGTGTGCAGATGCCCGGCCTTGCTGGCCTTCCGATGCTGGACGCACACACAGCCCCTGCAGCAGCAGCAGCAGCAGCAGCAGCGGCACCACCACCACCTGTGCAGCCACCATTGCCGGCCTCCACCCTGACAGTTGCTCCACAGGCTGCGCCTACTGCCACACCATTCCCACCTGCAGTGGCTGTTGCGCCTGCTGCATCTGCTGCATCGCCTGTGCCTGCCACGCAGAAAGTGCCCGCAGCAGATGCTGCACCGTCTGCGCCAGCCACTTACAACGCAGGGGCTGCTGTGGGTGGGCAGCCAGTGGCAGCTGCACCAGCGGCAGGCTCTGCAGGAGCCCTTGTCAGTGAACAGGGATCCCAGACCATGCCCACTAACGCAGCGGTGATGTCCAACAACACTAAGCCGCCACCAACTGGTGCAAACGGGCGGGTGGCAGCAGCTACTACACAAATCTCAAGAAGCCCCGCAGCCACAACAGTGCTGCACGCAGGCGAAGCAGCAGCCCCTGCATCAGCATCTGGTGTGGCAGGCACGGCCCCAACACCGCTGCCAAGCCCCTTCGCTGCTGCTGCTGGGCCTGCAGCAGCTACAGGTCCAGCTCCTGCGTCAGCATCCTCCATGCCTGCCCCACCCTCTGGATCACCTAACGAGCTGCTCAAGCAAAACACAGCTGTCCCACCCTCACTGCACAGCCCCCTGCCGCGCCCCCAGCCAGAACCTCCTGTAGCAGCAGTAGCAGCAGCAACAGCTGCGGCAGCAACTGAGGAGAAGGTCCCCGCACCGGGCCCCAACGGGGTAGCAGCAACAAGGCAGGGCAAGCTGTCGGATCGCCAGGGCAAGCGGGCCCCTGTGGAGCAGCGGCAGAAGCAGGTCGGGGGTATCAAACCAGGGCCTGTGGGAACATCTGGTGCACCTGCCACAGGGGCAGCAGCAGATGAGGCCAATGCTCCCACAGCTGCAAGCCTCACGCTGCTGCTGCGCGAGCGTGATGCAGCGGGCTGCCAACCCACTGCTGCAGAGATGGAACCGATGCTGGTCGCTGCTCGGCCCTCCTTTGCCACCGCCTCAGTGTTTGACCTGCTGAGCATCCTGACTTGGCTGGGCAAGGTTGGGCACCGGCCCCAGCCAGGTGTCATGGGCGAGCTGTGTGGCTGCATATTGCAACAGAAGGACAAGCTGCGCGCGTCCCACATAACAGGCGCTTTGCGATCCCTGGTCGTTCTTTCTCCAGATGCGACCGAGCGCCTGAGCCTGCGCGTGCTGGATCCTCTGCACCAGCTCACGTATGCAGGTGCATACAGAATAGCGGGGCACATTTATGCGGCTGCATGGGGAATGCATTGCAGTACAGGACGCGCTTGCAGATTCACTGTGCTTTGGCAGTCCGCAATCTTGTGGCTTGAATGCAATGATTTATGCACATGCATGTGCAGATGTGGTGAACCAGCTGCTGGTACAGATGGGAGCCTCGCTTGCGAAGACATGGCAGGGTGTGCAGATTCCAAGAAAGATGATGGATCAGGCTAAGTGGGAGGCGATGTCTGCTGCAGCGGCGGGTACAGATCCACAGTCGCTCAGTGCAGCAGCACCCTCGGCTCCCAGCATCGATAGCGATGCAGCAGCTCCAGGCTCTGCAGGATCTGGCCACAACAAGCAGCGCGGCGGCCCTCGATCTGCACCAGCTGAAGACGCGGCACGGTCGGACATCACGCGCCTCCAAAATGCACTCACCGCTGCGGTGCAGCTGACGCTGCAGCAAAGCAAGCTCAGGATTGACGAGGGTGCTGTGGTTTCCATGATCAGTGCATTCCCTGCAGAGGCATACCAACACGCACATTGCGAGGCCTTGGTCAGCATCCTCTACAGCTGCACCAGGCTAGGTATGTGCCTGCTCTCTCGTGCTGCATCTTTTGGGCTTTGACCGCTGCGCATCTTCACAGCCCTGCACCTTGCTTCCACGTTTTGGCACGCCATACCCGCGCTGATGGCAGCTGCCCTGCTGGTTGCCTGCACATGCGCAGGGGTGGCCAGCTTACCCACAAAACCACTCGAGCTCATAATGGGCAAGGTCGAGTACCGGATGGACAAGCTTCCTGCTGGGCCGCTGGCCTTGTTTGCTACGGCTATGGCCCAGCTGCAAGCCCAGCACCCAGATCAGAGCCACAGTCAGCTCATCAAGTCGCCGTCTTCGATCACAGTGATCACTCCCACAGGCAGCGCAGGTCCCAAATGGGCGCGAAAGCTGGCTGAGTGTGCACTACGTGCTCTGCCAGCCTCAGACCTAGGGCGGCAGGCAGCATATGTGCATGCGCTGGCATCAGCAGGGGTGGAGATCTCTGAAGAGTTTGTACATGCACTGGTGAAGCACAGCACACCTCTGCTGCGCGGTGAGCTGCCTAAGGAGCAAGGCCTTGACACCCGGAGCAATGGAAGCAACAGTCCATTCGGCCAGAACCCACTGGTCGACACCCTACCTACCAGCCAGATGCCTGCAGCACTTGCAGCCATCAGCGCTGGCTTGGGGCTGGCCAGGGACAAGGTGCCAGGGGCGTGGGTGCAGCAGCTGTCTGCAGCCATCGAGGCGCGTGCAGCTTCGTTCTCTGCAGCTGAGTTGACAGACGCGCTGTGGGGTCTGCTGCAGATGGGGCACAAGCCTTCTGAGCAGGTCCTCAACTCCCTGGTCATCAAAATGCTGGTGAGATCTGAACTTGTGGCCACATGCGGCAAGGACATGGCATGCTGGTGGCCGCTTCTGCACATCATGACACGCTATGCATGGATGACCAAACTTTCCTTCACAAGCATCGAACCACAGCTTGCAACATGCTAATGCCTATCCCCACACGCCCATTTCTTTGCAGGGCCGGGCTGCCGCCATGTCCCCCACTATCATCATGCGTGCTGCTGCGCTCGCGGGCACATGTCGCATCTCAAATCAGAAGTGGTGGACAGAGCTGCAGGCTTTGCTCACGCCCATCCTCAGGGACCCCTCACATGTTGTACATCGCAAGGACTTGGCTGCTCTGGTCGTTGGCTGCGCAGACTTGATGACCCCAACCAAGGCAGGGGCCAGGCCCGGCATGATCAAGCACACGTTTGGGGCTGCCGTGATGGATGCTGCAGGATCGGCAGCGGTGTGGGATGCAAGCCAGGTGGTGGAGGTGGTTGAGTCCATTGCGGCACTAGGGCTGGGCCTGCCGATGGATAAAACACTGCTGGCAGGGTATGAAGCTGCTGCAACTGCATCATCAGCTGGCAGCAGTGGCCAGGCAGCAGGCAAGTCAGAGTACCTGGCGTGGCAGCAGGTGGTACGAGCTGAACGCTTCGCAGCTGTAGCGTGCCTGCAGATCCAGTCCGGCTACTCACCAAAGCGTCCATGGGTGGAACAGATGCTGCAGGCGGTGCAGATGCCGCAAGCTAGCCATCTGTCTGACATGACAGCTGCCCGCTGTTTGTGGGCGATGCATGCGTTTGACCAACAGGGGGATGGCCTGGGCATTGACCTCCAGTGGCTGCAGCAGATCATGGCCAAGGCCACCTCCCTATCACTGGTCAAAGCCTTCAGTCTGCAGCAGCTCCTGGACACTGTGGACGCCTTGCTGAAATGGGAGGGCAAGCTCACGCTGCCCCTTGGAACCCTGCAGGCAGAACTGCCCCGCAAGCTACAGGCTGCAGTGCACCAGCTGCCCCCCAGCACCATGCAGCATGCGCTGGCCACAGTGCATGCAATGGGTGTGCAGCTGACACCTCAGCTGCGCCAGGACCTCGTTGCTCGGGTGGCCAAGCACGCTGCCGAGTACGAGCCAATCATGCTGATGTACGTGGTCAACGCACTGATGAAGTGGTGTGGGCCAGAGCTGGTGCCTGCGCAGCTGATACAGTACCTGGATGAGATGGCACTGCCCTTCATCCAGGGCCTGGTGGCTGCAGAGGAAGATGAGGGTGGTGTGGATGATGTGATTGCAGGCACTGCGTCCGTCTTAACCACCTTGCTGACAGCGCAGACGTACGTGCCAGCAAAAGAGCGGCTGCAGGCCTATGTGGACTGCACAACCAGCCACCTGCACCACGCGGAACCCTGGCAAGTGGAAGCTCTCATGACTGTGATTGCCACCAAAAACCTACAAGCAAGTGAGTGCGGCAGGCTTGGGGCTCATGCAGCAGTGCTTGGCTTGCACCAGCCAACGGGCAAAAGAGGGTGACAGCAACAGGAGTGCTGGAACGAGTTGCAATGTGCTCCTGCACCGGGGACTCTGCACAGTTCGTGGCCCTATGCACAGAGTCAGCTGCTTGCTTGATGATGGCGCTGACTGTGTGAATGTGCCCATATTGCTACCCAATGCGTCTCCCTCATTGCCTCTTGTCCTGCCATGGTCATCGGCACGCCCTGCAGGTGATGAATGGTTCCAAGTGCTGGCAGAGACATGCTTGGAGCCCCGCGCGGCAGACATCAGCTTTCACACCGTGTCTGGGCTCATGTGCTTACTCAGCAAGATCGCAATACCATGGCGTTTGCAACAGGTGCCCCCGCCTCAAGGCTTCCAGCGTGTGGTGCATGTGCTGGGGCGTGTGCTGCGGCAGTGGCTGGTGCCTGACGCATCCGCACCAACGACCGCGACAGCTGCACCAGCAGTAGCAGCAGTAGCAGTAGTAGCAGCAGCACCAGCAGTACCAGCAGTGCCAGCAGTAGCAGCAGCACCAGCAGTAGCAGCTGCACCAGCAGCACACTCCCAAGCGGTAGGGGACCCAGTGATGGGGGCAGCTGAGGTTGCCAAGTTGGTGGCTGCCCTGCCACACCTCGGGTTCGTCACGGGGCCTGTGCTGCTGGGTGCTGTGCGCTGCCTAGCAGCTGCGATCTACGCAGAGGTCGCTGTGCTAAGTGCCCGTGCACAGAGCGGGAGTGGCACTGCTGACCCAGCCACAGCAGCTGCAAGACTGTCGATGGGGCAACCACATGCATTGCTGGACCTGGCCCTAGGTCTGGCCACTGTGCTTGGGTATGAGGGGCAGGTGGCCCTGCAGGAGCAGGAGCTTCACGGCACAGCAGGCCAGCCACGTGGGCCGTCTGAAGTCATGCAGGCTGCACAGGCAGTGGGCGATGCATTGGATGCGTGGGCCCTGCTGCGGCTGCCAGTGCTGAGGCCCACACAGGTGGTGGAGCTGTGCGGCGTCCTCACCACCCTGAAGCGGCCGCCATCTGCTGAACTGCAGCGCAGCCTGTGGGGCGTGCTGCAGGCTTCAGTGCCTGCGCTCAGCGTTTTAGAGGCGCGCGGCGCACTGTTATGCGTTAGGCCGTTAGGGTCGTGATGCTGGAACCTGGTCTCATGTCGCTGCCCCCCCTCAAGTGTTCAGGGCACGCGCATAAGTTGCCATCGCCCAACTTATGTCACTTATGTGTTTGTACGCCTCATGCCTGCGAGTATACATGCTCGCGCTCACCTGTGCACCCGCCGCAGGCTTACACGCTGTGCCATTTCTGCACGGAGTGCTTTGGCAAGGAGGTGGCTCGTTGGCCCCCTGCATGCACATCGTTGGTTGAGAAACTGGTGACCTCATTTGGTGGAGAGACAGACGTGATCCTTGAGGGGAGGGCCACACCTGTGCCGCGCTTGCATCGGCTGGGGACAGAAAAAGCCACCGAGGTGCTGCAGCTGGCGCACGCCATCGGATACAGGTGTGCAGGGTCTAGGGTTTAGGGTATAAGGTCTTGCGGCTTAGGGTTTTAGGGTGTGCCTGGCATTAGGGTGGCCTCGCTCAGGCTGCGGCCCCATGTGCATGCTGTGCCTGCGTGCGCATGCTTGCTCATGGGGATATGCATGGCCGGAGCATTGGCACGTTTGGAGTGGGCATGGCCGCCTGCTGAAGCATATGCAGGCCTGGGATCCCTTTCTGTGACATATATCAGCGCATCCGCATCCGTATCTGCTTTCCATGTGCTGTGTCCGCTCCCATGTGCTGTGCCGGACCTCATGCACTGGCTGTGCCCCTGCACCTTGCTCCCTGCCACCTGCCAGGCCCAGTGATGATTGGAAGGCCTCCCTATTGGCTTCCATCCTCTCCTTCACCTGCCCCCAAGAGGTGGAGGGGGAGGGGGAGGGGGACGTTGCAGTGTCTGGTGGCCAAGGGGACACACCCCATGTGGAGCAGTTACAGGAGGCAGTACCCCTGCTGCGTGCTGCCCAGTCCCTGCTGGGTTCGACCAGCCCCGCATGGTTCACTGAGATGTTGCAGTCGCAGCTGGTGCTGCAGATCACGGGGGACGCGGGTGCAGCTGCTGCTGCGGCCGCAGCTGTCGCAGGCGCCAGACGCACGCTGGCTGAGGAGCAGGAGGCTGCTGTGCGTGCTGAGGCCGCCAGGCTGGGGGCCCAGCACAGCAGCCGGGGGCGCAGGAAGGGGAAGGGCCGCAAGGGCGAGGCGGGTGATGCGGGGCAGGCGGAGGCGCAGGAGCAGGCGCAGCAGGCGCAAGCGCCCGCTTCGCAGGCAACCGTGGATGTGGAGGTGCAGGGCGGTGGGCGGAGTGACACCGGCAGCAGCGCCGGCAGTAGCGCGCTGCCATCTGTCGCTGCCGTCGTGGTTTCGGAGCCTGCCACCTCCTCGCCTGCCGCGGACCTCATGGTGCCGCCATCGCTGGCGCTGGAGCTGCTGGCTGCTGCGGCTGCGTTTGGGCCCAAGGTGCCCCAAGACCGGCTGCGGCTGGTGTGCACAGCGTCCCTGCCCTCCCTGCAGCGCACAGCCACCCAGCTGGCAGCGCTTGCAGAGGCTGGGCAGGAGGTGGAGCCAGGTGAGGAGCATTGGGACCTGGAGTGCATCGCGCAGCTGCTGCTGCTCACGCATGCGGCGGGGTACAACCCAGGGGCCTACTTCCTTGGGGTGGTGGCAGCGGCTGCGCGGCCGCAGCTGCAGCCGGGTGCTGCGACCATCCCAGCAGCGGCCACGATCCTGAATGCGTTCGCCGCAGCCAAGTTCGACCCCGGCCATGAGTGGCTGGCCCACATGATGGACGCCGTGCAAGCCCACATGGAGTTGATCTCAGAAGGGGAGGCTGAGTATCAGCAGCAGCGGGCGCAGGCAAAGGCAGCCGGGGCGCCAGCTGGCACCACCCCTGCGGGGAGCAGCACTCAGAGCGACGCCCAGCACGAGCTGGACGCCATGATTGCTGCCAACAGAGAGAAGGTCGCGCTCAGCCTGTCCTCCCTCCTCACAGCCCTGTCACACTTCAAGCACGCGCCCAGCCAGGCCTTCATGTTCCCCTTCTACACCACGCTGTGCTACATGCTGCAGAGCCTGAGCAGCAGGCGGCTCAGCGACACAGTGTTCAGCCTCCTGAAGCTCGCGCCGCTGTTGGTGAACACACGGGCGGCGTGGCTGGGCAGCGCAGAGGGTGTGTCGGCGCTGCCTGCACCTCAGGTACTGGACACGTTGTACATGGAGGTTCTCATGCGGTGAGTGGGGCGGCGTGCTGTAGCTACAGCTTCATGTCGCGATCTTGTGCGTCACTGTGGATGATGCCGTGCAGCCTCACTTCTTGGTGTGAGGATGTGTGCATGCGCCCGTGCCTGTGCGGCACCACACCTCCTCCGCGCACGTGTGCCATTACTTCGCTGCCCATTTGTGCATGTATGCTTCCTCGACTGATTGGTATATACCCTGCCATGGGGACAGCACCAGCACCTGCCAGCCTGCCTACCCCCCACATTGCCACACTCCCAGCACCTGCTGCCCACACCTCCACACTGCCCGACTCCACACCGCTCACGCTGCCAAGGTGTACTCATGACTGGCCCTGCCTGCTGCAACCTTGTGCCTGCGCAGGCTGGGCAAGGCCTCCATGGCAACATCTGAGCAAGGAGCCCAGTCAAGCGCCCCCCCTCTCCTCACCCCTGCTGCTGCCCCAGATGAGGTCCATGACCTGCGTCGGGCGCAGCAGGCACTGGATGTGCTCATGGCACGGCTGAAGCCGGAGCCTCAGGCGGCTGCACAGCCTCAAGTGCCGAGATGACATGTGAGATGAGTGGCTACAGTATATGTCATGTGGCTGAGCTGCGCATGTATGATGACATGCGAACCGCGACGCTATGTCATCTGGCCGAGGCTGCGCATGTCATGGATGGCCTGGACTATGGCTGCAGCTACATCTCGCTGGCTTCATGATCAGGCCAGGGTTGCAAGGGGTGAGGCAGGGGCGTTATGCAGGGTGCGACGTGCTTTATGTTTGCCGGGTGTTGGGTGCACTTGCTGCAGTGCGCCTGGTGATTTCTGATGCTGCACATATTTAGGACCCAAACGGTTGCATGTGTGATGGACTCAAAACAAGGTGTATGGGTGCAACAGCAGATCGTCTTTTGAAGGGGCTGTGAGGGAATGAATGCTTCCTTTCTGCCTCATTGAGCAGTTGCCTGCCGCTGGCAAGCAATGGCTAAGCCGCCCCATGTTGCACTCTATCCATGATTGTAATGCAGTCAGCTGTTCTTGTGCAGTGTGTGCTCCATGCTGGGTGTGCATGGGCTGTTGAAGTGGCTTGATTCTGCGTTCAAGGGACTGCCGCATCATTTTTTGGCATTTACATGTCCATGAGTACCGTGGTGTAAGTACTTGGCCAGGCCATGCATATGATTAGTTGCTTTGAGTTTTTGTTGCAGAGGCTGCTCAGCCCCGCAAACAATATAAGCCAAAAGACCTGCTGATTTGATGCACATAGGAATGCGCACAAGCATCACTTTAAAGAGCACCGCACCACCCTGCCAACAACAAACGGGTGCCACACACGCACCGCACTACAGAACAAATGAGAAAATGATGTTCTTCTCTCAAGACGAGCAGCAGAGCACACCACGCACCGCGACATGCACCGCAGCCGCCGGCAGCGGTGTTTGGCCACACACATGTGATCCATCCGGATTGCATATCCAGACCAGGCATTGACACCAAGCAACTTGCGTCACAGACGTCACAGCCCATGTCACACATGTCACGCTCAAGTCCACTGGGGGTGTGCAGCTGTGCACACGTGGCAAGCAAGGGCCAGCACAGCAGCTGCTGCTGCGCATGCCTGCTGCTCGATCGGGGCCCCAATCCAAAACCGCCACTGCCCAGCTGCCACCTGTCCATGGACCAACACAGCCGAGCCCTGCGCCCTGCTGTGTGGCATGTAGCCCCCAGCCGCCCGCCTGCCTAGTTTGCCCCTGCTAGCGTAGGCTGACTACTCAACCCCACAACACTGCGCGCAGGCTTGCGTTATGAAGCACTGCACGCCGGTGCATGGCAAGGGGGGGCTTAGTCCACCTCCTCAATCTTGGGCCCAGCACCCGCTGATGCGGAGCGGGGAGCGCCGGCACCGGGGGGTGGAGGTGGTGCAGCACCACCAGCACCACCCGCCCCCTGGTACATCTTGGTGATGATGGGGTTGCACAGGTCCTCCAGCTCCTTCAACTTGTGCTCAAACTCCTCCACCTCGGCCTGCTGGTTGTGGTCCAGCCACTCCATGGCGTCGTGCAGCGCCTTCTCAATCTTCTCCTTGTCCTCAGCACCGATCGCGGAGGCCACCTGCGGTGGGGATGGCGTGTTGTGTGGGCATGCGCTGCGTGAGTGCTGCGCGTTGAACACGACCACAAACCGCGCTCCAAGACCACCCAACCCACTACCACCGAAACCATCCCTTCTCGGACCCAGACAGTTGTGCTCTCAAGATCAAGTGTCCAGTCCCCAAGCCACCTAGTGCAGCACTGCACAGTTGCCATGCACTTGATAGCAACACACCCAATACATAAATATATATCCTATCTATATACATGCTCCGGCATGCAGAAATATCTTTGAAACGCCGTGTTGTTATTATTACATATATCTAGCTGCCCGCCACCACAGCATCATCTTCGCACCTTCTCCTCGCGGATGGTGTTGCGCATGTTGTACGCGTAGTTCTCCAGCCCGTTCTTCGCGTCCACCTTCTTCTTCAGCGCCTCATCGTCCGCCTTGTACTTCTCCGCCTCCTGCACCATGCGCTCAATCTCATCCTTTGACAGGCGGCCCTTGTCGTTGGTGATCGTGATCTTGTTCTTGATGCCAGTCGTCTTGTCCTCAGCAGACACGTTGAGGATGCCGTTGGCGTCAATGTCGAAGACCACGTTGATCTGGGGCACGCCGCGGGGTGCGGGGGGGATGCCGCTGCAGGCACCACACGGTCATGTGCGCACTGGTGAGTCAGGTGATGTGTGGCAGAATGACCGCCCGAATGCTCAGGTGCCACACCAACCGCCGGCCTGGATGCACCTGACACAAACATCGCCAGACACATGCACCCCCATGACCCCAAACACCACCATGAACATGTTAGCAGCAATGTTTACATGCCACGGGAGCCCTGAAGGCCATGAGCTATAGGTTACAGGCAACCTGGACCTTAGACATCGACAAACAGTGCAGTACAGCCCCCACAGGGATGCAGCGCCCCCGCCCGCACTGAGCCCACACACTCACGTCAGCTCGAACTTGCCCAGCAGGTTGTTGTCCTTGGTGCGCGCGCGCTCGCCCTCGTACACCTGGATCAGCACGCCTGGCTGGTTGTCGGAGTAGGTGGAGAACACCTGCTCCTTCTTGGTGGGGATGGTGGTGTTGCGGGGGATGAGGGTGGTCATCACACCGCCAGCCGTCTCCAGACCCAGGGACAGGGGGGTGACGTCCAGCAGCAGCAGGTCCTGCACCTTCTCGCCACCCTCGCCGGTCAGAATGGCGGCCTGGACAGCTGCACCATACGCCACAGCCTCGTCGGGGTTGATTGACTTGTTGAGCTCCTTGCCGTTGAAGAAGTCCTGCAGCAGCTGCTGCACCTTGGGGATACTGCGTGGCAGGAGCATGGCACACCGCCGGCCAGGGTCAGGCACAAAAATGGTCGTGGAGGACTCAACAGTAGTGTGCTCACATGCAAGCAGTCAGCAGTGCTGTGCTTCACATGCCCACACTGAGGCCTTTTGCGCAACTTGTTTTTTACTCTATCGCCCGCGTGCTGAACCATGAGAACGCCCTCAGCAACACCAACGATCATGGTGGCTGTCCACCAGGACCGCCCCAAGCCACCCGCACGCACCGGGTCGAGCCGCCGACCAGCACCACGTCGTGTACCTGGCCCTTGTCCATCTTGGCATCGCGCAGGCACTTCTCAACAGGGTCCATGCACTTGCGGAACAGGTCCATGTTCAGCTCCTCAAAGCGCGCGCGCGTGATGGAGGTGGCAAAGTCGATGCCCTCGAACAGGGAGTCCAGCTCAATGGAGGTCTGGGCTGTGGAGGAGAGGGTACGCTTGGCGCGCTCGCATGCCGTGCGCAGGCTGCGGGGCGGGGGGAGCGCACATGGGTCACATGCGCATGAAACGTGCATCACGACATACCAAGAAGGATGAGACAAGATCCAAGAATGGCTCAACACCTGCACTCACATCCTCTGGACTACCCCAACACCTCCCATGCTGCTTCATGCTGCTGTGTGCATCCCCCAATCCCAACCCCATCCCCGCCCATGCTCACAATTCACGACATCATAGCTGCAGCACCTGCCGCATCATCTATCCCTAGTGATGAAAGAGCAAGATGACAGGTGTAGCCCACCCAGCACCTGCTCTTCGAGCCACAACCCAGCCACCCTGGCCCTGACAACAATGTGCCTCCCTCCAGAGCAGCCCCAGCTGCATCAGGCACACATGTGTGCTTTGTACTCACCGGCGCAGGGCGCGGGCAGAGGTGCGCAGGTCCTTCTTGTACTTGCGCTGGAACTCAGAGGCAAAGTGGTTCACCAGGCGCTCGTCGAAGTCCTCACCACCCAGATGGGTGTCACCAGCAGTGGCCTTCACCTCAAAGATGCCCTCCTCAATGGTCAGCAGGGACACATCGAAGGTGCCGCCACCCTGCGCGGGTGAAAGAACCACACAGAATGGCCCATATACTTCCCACCTGTGATAAGCTGCTGACACAGCTCAATGATTATGCAGGGCCTGTCATGCGGGGCGCTGCTTTGTGGGGGTGGAAATGGTGGTTCATGCGGAAACCCATCACCCCAACCCACACAGCACCCAACCCGACGCCGTACACATGCACAGACGCACGCACCAACACCACACCGCACCACCTCATGCACACACGCACCAGGTCGAAAATCAGCACGTTGCGCTCGCCGTGGCCAGAGTCCTTCTTGTCCAGACCGTACGCAATGGCAGCAGCAGTGGGCTCGTTGATGATGCGCAGCACCTCCAGGCCAGCAATGGCACCGGCATCCTTGGTGGCCTGCACAGGTGAAGCAAAGCAGCCGCCCTGTTAGCGACGCTGTCTGGTGCTGCTGCAGGATGCTCCAAATGGACCCAGGGCAGCAATGCAGATGGTACCACAGACGTGCCAGCTGCAGGGCTGTTCTCCCGTTCTCTTTGGCACAATGATGCATGCATACAAGGCACAATCCGCACCTGACGCTGGGAGTCGTTGAAGTAGGCAGGCACAGTGACCACAGCCTTCTTGACCTCGCGGTCAGCGCCCAGGAATGCCTGAGCGGTCTCCTTCATCTTAATCAGCACCATGGAGGAGATCTCCTCAGCCTTGAACACCTTCTGCTCCCCCTTGTACTGGACTGTGGGCCGAGTATGGTGCACACGGCAGAACAGGTCAGACCCATGTGACGTGCATGTTGGAGGGATTCTCACATGTGCAGGTACACCACCACAGGTACACCTCAACATCCAGCCATGCTCGGTTGTTCCACACATGGTCGCGGTAACAGAGCTGCCCAGCAAGTAGAAGCAGCAGCACGTTCCAAGCCATGTCAACCCCATCCCACAGCTTACGCACCAACAATCTCAGGAATGTCATGGGAGCCAGCGCGCACGGTGAAGGGCCACAGCTTGATGTCAGACTGCACAGTGGGGTCCTGGAACTTGCGGCCAATCAGGCGCTTGGCATCAAACACCGTGTTGGCGGGGTTCATGGCAGTCTGCGGCCAAGCACACCAGTGATTCACATTCAGCGCAACAACTTCTCATGCAAGTGCACTGCGCAACTGTGTTGGTGCTGTTGAAATTGAATATGGTGCGATCAGGTTCATGACCAGCCCTCAACAACCAGCGCCGACAGCGCCACGGCCGACAGCAACCCAAACCATAACTTTCCTGCTCCGCCAAACCACAACTACTGCTGGCTGCAGTGCTCGAGCTCCCACGTTCCCGAATGATCTAATGATCCTGGCTCAAGGCGCTGAAAAATGGCCTGCATAGTCTTCTCACGCAACAACATGCTGTGAACGTTCAAATGCTGGTGCTGGTGCGTACCTGGTTCTTGGCGGCATCGCCGATCAGACGCTCTGTGTCAGTGAACGCCACATAGGAGGGCGTGGTGCGGTTGCCCTGGTCATTGGCGATAATCTCAACGCGGTCTGCATGGGCGAGCGCGGACGCATCCATGATCCAGGGGGCCTGCCTGCCATGCACATGACTGCACAGTATACACCTGGTGGCATGCACCTACCGTTCTGCCAGACGCCCACGCAAGAGTACGTGGTGCCCTGCATACAGAAGAGGAAGGCGGTGGCGTGTCAGAACAGGTGAGGCACGACGGAGGCTCTGCAGCTTCACCCCAGGACGCGCCCGACCTCCCACACTCACCAGATCAATGCCAATCTGCAGGATGTGACCACGTCGATAGGCGCCACATGCGGGGCAGCAAAGACACAGGTGTCAGAGGGAATCAGGACAAACTGTGATCTGGGTCGGCGCAGGGGCAAACTCACAGCAGGGGCCTCCTTTGGCATTTTTGCAAACTTTTGATGTAAACTAAAGCAGACGGTAACTGTCTGCAATGTGGGCGAGCCAGCAGGTGGAGGTGCTTCAAGAAGGTCTTCACACCATGGTCACGGAGGAAGGTTCTTGCGCTTCGGCAGCGCCCAGTGCGCGCTGCTCCTATTACACGGGGACCAACGAGTGGCTTGCGTTGCCTCCTGCACTTCGCCCGGGCGATCGGTTCTCAAGTCAGATCCAGTACACAGCCACAAGTTTGACCAGCAGTCACCGTGAACTTTGACCATGCAAAGCATCAGCTGCCCAGAACCCACTATGCAGCAGCACACACACTGCCCTTGGCAGCAAACCTTATCATAACAGTACTGCAGATGCACCTGCAGGATTCTTTGTGCTGTATGTTGTGGACGAACAGTTGGCTGTCCAGTTAAGCCTGTCAGGCTCCGGCAAGCAGCTGAAAGTAGCTTCTGGCACCATCCCTGGTCAAATATCTGACTTGAGTTGTGTGCTCGCTCGTGTCGTACTACCTGCAGGGCGCTCCAGTTTTTCAAATTGTGCGCCGACCGCTTTGAGGCCTTGACAGATGCTTGGCACTGACTTGGTGATCACAAGATGACCGTGACCATCCGCCCAATGTCTCATCGTGCAGCTACTGTGATGCTGTTGATAGCGCACCGGGCGGTTGGTGAGCTGATCCCACATCAACCCATCAGCGGGTGGGAGGAAGCTCCAAAAGCGTAGCCCCAGGAAATGATTCAGCACCGACCACATCGCCTTCCGCCTGTCAACCTCATCCTTGTACAACCTACACAGAGAAAGTGCTTGCAACAGCTTGATCCGCAAGCACAGGCCACAAGCAGCCGTATGCCTTACACAACACAGCAACAGCTGAGAACTTGACCGGAACTGACCCACCATGGCATGACGTGCAAGGTCAGTTGTTGCACTGCTAGCTGGGCCTCATCAGATGGCCTGTGCGTTGTGTTGTTGTAGATGTCTTTGAAACTGGCAAACGCAGGACATGCCTGTAAAGCTGGCAGCTGCTGAGGCAGTTCGCCATGCTTAGGGCAGCAGAGGAGGAACGGTGGTACTTTATCTGTTTTCAACATCTTCATGTAGACAGAAGGCTTGAAGTGGGATGGCGGTGTGGCCATCAGCTTCCTCTATCTTGAGCTGCAACTCTACTGCATCCTCTGCGCCCTTAATGTATGAGAACACACACTGAGAGAATACCATACAAACAGCATACAAATCAACAGCAACAACTACGTGAGACCCGCCCCCTTTTTCCCCCTCGCTTTGAGTGATTCGTCCTCGTTGCACTTCATCCCTTCAGGATTTCGTGGGAGCTGAGCGAGCAAGGAAGTGAGCTCAGAGCTGCTGCGAGATATTGGACTGACCCAGCTTACATCAAAGCTGCTGAGTTTAACCGCAAGTCTATTATTGCGCTGGTCCACAACAGTACGTGGCAGTATTGCTTCTTTTTTGCTGGATTGCATAGAGATTGAAACCAACAATCTCTCTGTTCCTCTTCTGGGCTGGAACAGGGCAGGCATGCGCTGTGCATTGCCAGAACGCACCTGCATGTGTGGCAGTCAGGTGTGGCTTTGCAGCCTGCACAGCATGCACCAGCATCATGGGGTATGGCCATGTGGCTGCACCTTGTGCCTCATGCACCACTTCTCCCGTGGCTGCACACTGCTTCCACAGGTGCTCACATGCCCATCACCAAGGAGAGGGCGCAAAGTGCAATCGCCGAGGTTCTGAAGTGTACAGATGATGAGGCAGAGCAGGAGGCGCTGGGCTCCCTGCTATACGACGTGGCCAACCTTTCTGCTGAGAGCTTGAAGTTGGACCGCTTGTCTGAGGAGTACCCAAACCACACCATTGTGGCGTTTCTCAAGCATGCGGCGGCAGGTCAGTAGACCGTAGGCCACCCGCTCATACATGCCACCTGTGCACCTCGCAGCACCTCATTCGCGGCGTGCGCACAATAGCTTGGTGTTGCAGTAGTCTGCAGCACGCACGCTCCCCATTGCTGCCCACCCACTTGCACGTGTGCACATACTGCCCCATTGTTCACCAGCAGGGGCCACGGGCATGCAGGCGGGCGTGGTCGCAGCAAGTGCGCGAGGGATGGGTGGGGGGTGTGCATAGGGTTGGGGTGGGGGTTGGGGTGGGGGTAGGGGGGGGGCTTGGAGAGGGGTATGTGCAGGCTCCATTTCGTTGGCTACCTCTACTCCAGCCTGGTGCATGATGCAGTTGCTGTGTTTGATTCGGGGGGGCATGTATGGTGAAGGTGGCACATCCGATTGTTGATGCAGCTCCTCGGGGTAACGGCCCGCTCTTTCCTGCTGCTACTGTTGCAGGTACTCTCCACCTGCACCTCTAGCTGCACATCCAGGTTTGTGAGTTGATTGGCTGCCTTGCTCTTGCATCTGCAGCCAGGCCCAGATGGTACAACAATAACAACATGCAACGGTTAGCAGGATGAGCCACCTGACGTGTACTCGATGGCACTTGCAGATCAAACTCGGCTGTTCTTGGGCTACATCGTGCTCCCTGACACGGTGCCCAGCGCCAGCGATTTGCAAACGCTCGTTGCAGGCTGGCTCAGGTGCAAGGGGGTGCGCAGCTGCGCCTTCCAGTCACTGCTCCCGTGTATGACAGGCTGGTGATCAGTGATGCGGGGCTTGCTGACTTGCTGCAGCCAGACACGCAATCGCAAGCCTGGGCCCTGTCAGTGGCAGTGTCATCAGCCCAGTACCCGGACGCCCAGCTCCATGACCAGCTTCATGACGAGGTCAGTGTTGCAGGTACGCCTGCTCGCTACACTCGCTGTAGCAACTCACACCTCTGCCATGGAGTGGATTGCACGCCCCTTGTGTGCCTAGAGTATGTGTTAACCCCCCACTTCTGACCTGCCTGACCCCCACGCCTGACCTGACTAAACCCCACGCCTGAGGTGCCTGAACCCCACGCCTGCCTGCGCCTTGCCTGAAACCTCATGGCAGGGCGCATGGACGACCTGTTTGGGCGGTTCTTGCCGCTGATGGGGCGGTTTTGCGGCACCGCTGTCACGCGCAAGCGCAAATGCACTAGCAGTCCCTCACCACAGCGCGGGCATGGCCCGACTTCATGGTGCTGCTCGCAAACACACTCCTGCTCAAGGGAGAGGACAAGCCAGAAGAGGGTACGCTGGATTCAGCCAAGCAGGATGTGCTGAACAAGGTCAAGAGCTGGAGCGCGCGCTACCATGGCACGGTGGGCGCGGCGAGATGCATGAGCAGTCAGGCAGGCACTGTTGTGGGCGCCCAAAAGCATGTCGCGCTCGGCGCCAACAGCAACACAGGCACTCCCGTTGTTCACGTCGCCCTTGATGCGCCCGACACTCCATACCACATGCGTGCCTGCAGATCGAGTTCCTGCTGTGCTATGCATGCGCTGGCAGCCAGGTGGAGATTGGGTACCTGCTGCGCACTGGCGAGCCTCGCTTTTATCCACTGGTGGGACCAGTGGATACCAACACTGTGCTTGGCAAAATCCAGGTCATCCATGCAACGCTGCTGAGCTATGGCATCCTCATCCAGCTCGCCCGCCAGCTGCCCCCAAGCTTCACGCCACTGTACGCAAGCCTGCCCCGCGGAGACGGTTCTATCATCAGTTTTGCAGAGAACTGTGTGCAGAAGCAGGTGCCATGGCTCCAACTGCATGAAGTTGGCCAGTCGCTTGACCGCTTGCAGCGCCTGTACAGCAGCCCAAGCGTCTAGGGTAGCCCCTTTGTGGTGCATGCTGTGGAAGGCAAGGGCCCGCGCATCGTGAACAGCAGGACGTATGTGGTGGACCTAGAGCCCCTGGGCACACGGTGGCCCTTCAGGTTTGCATCTGCCACCCAGCTCGCTGCAGCCATCAGGTGCGACCAGAGATCGACGCCCTCTAAACCCCATCCGCGGTGCACACACCGATGGTGTTTGGCAGTTGTGTTTCTGCCTAGATGCTTGTGCCTAGATGCTTATGCCCAACAGTGCACACGGATGGTGTGCTTGGTTGTATTGCAGGTGCGTGTTGAAGCTTGAAGGGCATCCTAGCCATTCACCTGGCAGGTGGACCTGAGGTGGGACAACGTGATTCAGGTGAGCTGTGGGAAGGTGTGGGGAGGAGTTTCGTGTGATTGGGGCTGTGCCCAGGGCTGGCTTCGCTAGGTTTGGCCGGGCTTGGTTGTGAAGGGACTTTGTGTGAATGCACTATGAATGTCAACTGTGAGTGTTGTTTGCATGTGCAGGTCACTGCTATGACGTTCTGCATCATTGGCCTGGAGCTGGCGTCTCAATGTCATCCTTGTCGTTGGTAGAGGACACAGGCCAGCATTGCCCAAACATCACCAGTCCAACCGCTTGTTTGAGCTCGCCCATGGATTCGTCCAGGGCCTCGATGAGCTCCTGCTTATGCTTGAACTCTTGCTTGAACTCTTGCAGACTCTCACGCACTTCAACAGCGGATGAGTGCCCTGGTGCATTGAGAATGGTAAGAATGGGTTCGGGTGAAGCCGACACAAAGCACCAGGGCACTCATCCGCTGCTAAAGTGCGTGAGAGTCTGCAAGAGTTCAAGCAAGAGTTCAAGCACATGCAGGAGCTCATCCAGGCCCTGGGCGGATCCATGGGCGAGCTCAAACAATCGGCTGGACTGGTGATGTTTGGGCAATGCCGGCCTGTGTCATCTACCGGCGACAAGGATGACATTGAGTAGGCCATTAGGTGATAGCACTCTGTTGGTTGCACCTATCTGTTGTGTTGTCAACAACAGCTTCGTTATTTGGACGCCATTCAACAGTAGTCGGCGGTGTGCATGCAGGTACTATTATGGCGACGCAACGGTGAAGTCAGCCACAATGAAGGTGGGCATGGGGACATGGGGACATAGTGTTGCATGGGTATCAACGCCCTATCAACTCGTCGTGTCTGCTCGCCTTGTCTACTCGTGCATCTTGCCGGCCTTCAGCATGGCCTCGGCCCCAGCATTCAGCTTGTGCGCATTGCAACAGCCACTGTGCTGATATATTTTTTGTATGACGTCACTGGGCATGCAGTGCATGGTCACTGGGCAAGAGCTTCCAAGCTCGCAGATCACCGCAACACTTTTGTTCCGCAAGCAGTGGCCGCCTGCGTTGTTGGTACGTGAGGGGCTGAGGGCTATGCCACCACCTGCGTGCTCTCTTCCCCGTGCTCTTGACCCTGCTGCTTGGCTTGCGTGAGCACTAAGATAAATCCTGGGGGCCCCCGGCTGCATGCAGCGATCTCACGGCCATGTGCTTCACAACCCCCATGCCACTGCTTGTTTGCAGGAGCAAATGGGCAAGCGCATCAATGACCCCACCAATCTTCTGCTAATACCGAATAAGATTGAGAAACAGCTTGACAGCTTTGAGGTGAGCTCACACATCTGATGTTGTGCATCACCATCCAACCACTCGGACGGCCACAATCACCCTCACACATATATGCTTGCTTGCTGCTCTCTGCAATCCCCAGGTGGCGATCATCCCCGAGTCTGAGGACGAGTTCAAGGTGAGGTGCCCTGCGCATGCGCCTGCATCCGCAAGCATGCACTGCACTCACATGCACAGACTGTTTAGCAAGCCGGTGGAGTGTGGTGCTGAGGTCAAAGCTGCTGACGAGTGTCTAGGGGCAGTACGTAGGGACCGGGAGTGCACAAGACAACATGACGTGGGGCCAGGTGCGCACAGGGTTTGAGTGGTGTCTGTGGGGATGCGCAGGCCCGCTGAGACTTGTGATGGTCTTGTACATGCGGGCATATGCTGCCGGCAGGGACGGGGAGGCGGGCAAGGGGTTTTCACGTGTTGAAGTTTGTAGCTCGAAATCTTCAGCGCCCTGCAGACAGGGCAATAAGGGGAACCTGCCCGTAATGCCACTATACACAAGCCACAGGTTGTCGCGCTGATCACCCCATGCGGCCCCTGCTGACTGTATGTCATCTTGTTCTGATCATTGGCTCAGATCAACGGCCAGCTGCTGCATCTCGATGGCTGCTGCGAGGGGTGGCGCCTTGCGTGGCGCCTCCTGGCGTTGCATGCACTACTGGCCATCCGCCACGCGGAGACCCACGGGTGGATCGCAAAAAGCGCCGTGACAGTCCCACATGCAGGTACAGGGAACCTGGGGGATGATCCAGGGATATGGCCAGGCTGACCAGGCTTGGTGATATTTTATGTGCTACCGGACTCGATCATGCACACAGGGTAGCTACAGGCTAGACGTGGTATGAGCTACAGGTGGCGCGATGCTCGGCAACGCAGGGTGCATTGGCTGTGCATGCATGCATGGCACGCAGGGCATATAGCATGAGCAAGGAGAGGGTGACAGCAGAATGAAAGACGTTACACTGGGGGAGAAAGGGAGGAATGGGTACCGCCCGCAACCCCGAGCAA
>QAXD01000216.1:868237-885918 GCA_004335575.1 Haematococcus sp. NG2 | reverse complement strand
GGGGGGGGGCCGCAGTCAACCAGGCTGCGCGCCGTTCGTATGCGAGCACCCTGACCCCCACTCGTACACAACCTTTGCAGGCATGCATTCTGGAGAAGCTGAAGGGTGTCCCCAACATCGTGCAGCTGGTGGAGAACCAGCAGTGCATCTATCAGGATGACACATGGCACGCGTTGCTGCTGCAGCCATATGTTGAGCACCTGTCAGCAACCTGTGGGCTACAGCTCGTGGCCCAGGTGCGCAGTCAGTAGGTCCGCGGTTTTTGTGTGGGGCTGCAGTCGATCCTGCTTGCCTTAGTGTGCACACCCTGCTGTGTGTCTCTCCTCAAGCACACGACCCAAGCACGCACGCCCACACACACGTGCGCACACACACACGCACACGCACATGCACAATACCACCCCTAGCCCCGCCCACACACGTGTGTGCACGATTTTTGCGCATGTGCGTGTGGTGTGGCCTCTGTTGTGCCAGGTGGTGTGCGACGTGGCGCGTGCCATCGGGGCAGCTGCTGACCAGGGCTTGCTGCACTGTGATGTTACACCCAACAACATTGGCCACTTGGGAGGCCGGGGGTACCTGCTTGACTTCTCAGTTGGCAAGGTGCGCACCCAAAGAGTGAGGGTAGAGGGCCAGGGGCAGTCCAGAAGTAGGGTATGCCCTGTATGGCACACCTGAGGCACCCTAGTGACCTGAGGCTGCTGCGTGGTGGTATCATGTCTTCATGTGCAGGTGGTGGAGCGGGGCAATCGCATGGGGAGCAGCGGCTCTGGCTCAGGTGCAGGTGGCAGCAGTGCAGGCAGTAACAGCGCACAGGGCGCCAGCTCTGCCAATGCCCTCAGCATCATGCGCTTCACGGGCACATTGATGTGTGCACCGTACTCTGTGCTCTGTGGCTACGACCACACGATCAGCAGCCAGCTGGAGGGGTTGTTCATGAGTGTAACTTACTCCAGCATGGACGACAAGGGCTGGCCAGGGCGGCATGGGGGCCACAGCATAAGCATGGACAATTGGCAGGCACTGCACCTGAAGCAGTTTTCAGGCCAGCAGATGTGGGGCAGGGAGCACATCGCAGAGCAGCTGCGGCCGTTGGTGGAGGGGCTGCGCGACCTGTTCTGGGTGCAGGGCGCCTACTTGAACTGCACCTACTACCCGGGTGTGGAGGTGGCAGACGTCGTGCGTGTGTGCCAGGCAGTTGCGCCAGGGGGTCTGCACCTGATGTAGCAGCCTGGAAGCTGCCTATCTGTACCAGCTGTGGGTGCCCAGCTGTGCACGGGATGTGGGAAGCACGCACGCAGGCAGGGCTGCCTCTAGTCATGCGCAAAGCACTACCGCTATTTGTGTGACTGAGTGACAGTGCTTCGCTGATTGAGCTGGGTGGCTTGCATGTGGTGGGAGGGTCACCAGCCAGCCACTTGAGCCAGTCCATTGAGAGGGGTGTGTGAGTGTGAGGCGGCAGCGGGCCTGACAGCCCAGTGTGAATGCATGTAGGATGCTGACAGTTCCAATCAGGTGTACATGGCAGATACATGTGTAGGATGACTCTTGGCGTATCAGATTTCAATGCAATACTGGCCATGTAGCCTGGGTGCTGCATAAGAGCTACATACATTTGTTTTCTTCTTTTCCCCACGAGTTCATGCTTTGGTTTGTTTTCACACATCTGTCAAGATGTGAGTGTCAAGATGTGGGCGAGGCAGCGCGCCACTGCTGTGGGGTGCTGCAGGGAGCGGTGCAGAGGTTGTAACACTCAGGCCATGTGCTGTGTTTGCATGCAGTATCTCATAGTGCCGCTCGTTGCCTATCTGCTAGCTTGCAGGCACCCTCACACTCAGAGCCTTGCACTGGCACTTGCTACCGTCCACCCAGCCGGATGATGTTCTTGACCACTTTATCCACACGGCGTACGGTCAGTGAGATGCGCTCGGGGGCGCGGGGGACACTGCTGCCTGGCTGCAGCTCTGTGTGCAGATGCAAGTTGACAACAGATGGGTCCAGCTGCTCCTCAGTGACCTGCACCAATACGTTGCAGCCGCGTTATGCGTCATTGCCGTGTGCACACCGGTGGATGCTCATGACGGCACCCATGCATGCAGGTGCTCGACGTAGCACACACACATGCTTGTTTGTAACATACATAAGCAACAAACGGCAGGCACCACGGGATCCACATACGCACCTCATCGATGCGGTGCAAGCAAGACGTGTATGCCTCATCAGTGAAGACGACCAGGCTGCGGGGCATCAGCAGCACAGATGCATCTGGTGCAGTGGCTGGGTTCACAGGGCCGCCTGCGAGTGCGCAGGACCCAAGTACAAACACAGCCTCAGGTCTGTCAGCCACACAGGTTGCTTACATCTGTCAAAATGTGGAGGTGATGCAGCTGGCACTTCTAAACCAGGCTGCTCTGCACCACCAACAGGGTGACATGTGGCAGCAAGCAGGCAAAAGAACGGCCCACCGAACTCCTGCAGCAGCATTCCAGTACCATCAGATGGCTTGCGGGAGAAGCGGATGACCGCTGGACCACCCAAGGACAGAATGCAGACACCAGGGCAGTAGGCGGGACCATCCTCATGGGCCTGAGACACTTGGATGGTGCACCATGGTACCACAGCACACGATGGTTTAGGGGCACGATGACACGATGGTGATCGAGGAAGAGGTGCAGGAGCTGCCATGCCCATCGTATGCAACCAGAAGGCCTTACGCACAAGCTGGGCATGCCTGTTACTATGCTGAGCAGCATGTGGTGTAGCTTGCAGAGGTCCTGCTGATGGTATATGCAGTCAACGTGCACGTGTGCTGCCCTTACCATGATGCCCTCGCCTGGCTGATACGCGTTGATAAGCACATGGTTAGGGGGTAGATCACCGTACACCCCTGCAGTGCATTGGCAGCCCAGTCAGTCATGAGGCCACACTTAGTACGGCACGACATGCCCACACCGCTCGTATTTGAAGCACAGGCACGGCAAGCATAGCAAGATTGGCTGACAAGTTCCAAACACCTCTCAGGTGCGATGATCTGGTGTGAAGACAAGAAAGTACATGCCTGTGTCCTCATGCAGCCGGGACAACAGGGGCTGGAGCCAGCCCGGCATGGGCGACTGCAACAGTCCTTTCGCATGAACTAGTCCGCCATGATTCTGCAGACGCCGCCCTGACAGCTGCAAGCAGACACAAGCCGCGCATGTATGTATCACAGGAGCAGCCAGCAGCAGGCCACAGAAAGCAGGCATATGTCCCACATGTATGCTGCCACCATCCTACCCTTTTGCATGCATGCCTGGGAAGCAGCATAGTGTCACAAACCTTGGTCCATGAAGCTTTGCTCGCATGTATATGGGCTAGGAACCTTTCTTCCTCATTAGGGCTAACAAAATTGGGTATGTAGGAGATGTGGGGTAGGTCCCCAACTCTGTGGGAGATCACAAGCTCGGACGCCACCATGTCATCATGACGATCAAAACGCTGTACGCGTGAGCTGGGGCATCGTCGTCTTGCTCGTGCGCACAGCAGTACGCAGTACTTTCTCATTGTTGTGATGACCGCAACGACTGAAAGTATCAGCATGTCCTTTGCATGCAATTGACGGCCAGACCGCAGTCTCGTCCAGCTGGGGCCAATTGATGTTTAGGGCTTTGCCAGGGCGCCTGCGCGCCTCCAAACTTGCAAGCCGCAGGCGCCTAGTGCATGTGGCGACCAATGCTATTAATGAGGGGTGTCATCCCATAACTTATCATGAGGACATGACCATCAACCCTATCCCAGATGGCCACAGGTGGGTTGGCAGGAACAATGCAGCACTGAGATTGGCATATCTGACTGCATTAGGATGCTGGCACAGCACATGCACCCCTTATTATAAGCAACATTTATGTACTGTATGCGGCATTGTTGCATGCTTGACCGCCCCCACACCCTGGCAGATTTCCTATGCCGAAGGATGCACTGCTGCATGCACGACTTGTCGAACTTGGTTGGGCGGGCGCAACCTTCAAGCCCACACCGCCAGATGTGGACACGCTGTGCCTCGCACACAGCCGTGAGTATGTAACGAGGTACGTACAGCACGTGCTGGTTCAGGATGTTTTCCTGTCATGTGGGACAGCTGCCATGCATGTGCCTCACATTCTTGTACGCTTGCATGAGCCACTGGGTGGTGGCAGGCACAGTACGAGAGTCGATTGTCCATGTCAGACAAACGTCAGTGTTGTCTGAAGATCATCACCCCTGTTTATGCCGACAGCTTCACTTGTTGCCGCAAGCGGCTGGCCCCAAGCACTCATCACACACACCATGCTGCAGCTTCCTGAACGGCTCCATCAGCTCTGAAGCCATGCGGCGCATAGGGCTGCCTTGGTCCCCAGACCTCGTGCGCCGCACCTTGATTGGTGAGTAGTGGCTCGGACCCTGCTTGTGACCTGTACAACTGATGAGCTGCTGCATCAGCCAATGCAAAGGGGACGGAGGAACTGTTCAGGGGATGAAGGGCCAGGGGCTGGTGCTGCATGCACCGTGAGCGGTTGTCTCTGTTTCAAATGCACAGCATTGGCCAACGCTTGGACCCTCTGAAGGCCAAGCCTGCGCCATTGATACTTGATGCCCGCCTCACAACGCTGCAAAACTGTCATGCATCTCATGCACCTAAGTAGCATTAACACCCTTGGTGACATGTGGATCATGTGCTGCAGGCGTGGGGTCTGCAGTTCTGGCAGCACGCCTCGCGCTGCAGTATGGGGTGGCATGCATGTGCAATGGGGGTACCCACCACGCGCACAGGGACCACGGTGCAGGTGACCACAAGTTGCTACACTGCGTGTTCCTCTTCGTGTGTGTGGGTTGCTGTGCATTCTGTAGTGCCTGGAGGCGGCACCAGTGTGGCTTGTAGCTCTTGCACCTGTTTAGCATGCACAGGCCCCTTGCAACCAAACCTATCCTTTCTTTGTGTGTTGCCTCACATGCATGGCGTACCGTTCTGCTGACACCTGCGTGCTGTTCAGCTGGTTTACTGTTGCCGTAGCTGTGACTGATGGCTGTTATGATGTTGTGATGTGCAAGCTGCGTCTCGCAGTGTGCATGCCTCGCTGACCTGTGCTGTGGTGTGTGTGGTGTCTCATGGGAGGCAGGCTGGTGCATCTTCAACGACCAAGCAGTTGCTGCGCGCGCAGCTCAACGGGATGCAGGTGTGGGCAAGGTGGTGTTTGTGGACCTGGATGTGCACCAGGGGGATGGCACGGTGAGTGGTTAACGCTTCAGTTAGGATCAGGTTAGGTTTACCACAAATAAGGAATTGCTCAGAATTAGAGCGCTTAGTGCACATGCCCTGCACATCCACCAGCACGGGCACAATCCATGGTCCAGGGTGCAGTTATGTAGTCTGCGTGATGTGGTGCTGTCCAGCTCCCGCATGTAAATCTTGTGGTCGTGCAACACGTTCACAAGGTTTGCTTTTAATTTCACAGTGGTGTGGGTCACGGGTGTGGGTCCTCTTCAGTGTTTGAACAGGAACCGGTGACTCAGCGCTGCAACTGTAGTATCGCCAATGCTACCCCGCAGGCTTCAATTTTCGTAGGAGATGCCTCAGTGTTCACTCTGAGCGTGCACTGCATGGCCCAAGGCTTTCCACGCGCTCTGGTTCCCAGCAGCCTGGATGTGCCTCTGCCTGGTGCGTGGCATGAACTACCCCGTGTGAAGTATCTGTCAGTATGGGCTACAGCATACGCTCATCCACTACAGCAACTACCCGTGCAGCACTAGTCGCACAAGCTGGCTTCAGTGCACCCGATGCTGCAGTGGCGTGCGGGCTGCAAAGTGATGTGCTGCTTGTTTTAACGCATCTCATCTTGCAGCTGGTGTGACGGATGAGCAGTACATGGAGGCACTGACAGACGTACTGCCGGATGTACTGGACACGGAGCAGCCTGAATTGGTAATGTACAACGCAGGTGTGTGATCCATGAGTGATGCGGTGCTCACAGCCGCAGTTCACTGCCATTGTGGAGCATTGAGCCTCATGCCCCAGCCCAGTCACAGCTGCGTTGAACGTACAGCATGCTTTGCTGACTGCCAAACCTATTGGCTGCCGGCCGGTGTGGCATGCGTGGTCACAACAGCTTTCTTGCGGCTCGGCTGTACCACGGCTCTGAGCTCTCCCTCCTCGTAATAACATGGCTTTTCACATTTGTTCCTGCATGCCGGACAGCTCTAGAGATGGTGTTTTGCCTGACAGTCATCAGCCAAAACACCATCTCTAGAGCTCTCCTTCATGCCTGACTGCAACTGCCGCTACTGCTGCTACTGCTGCTGCTGCCGCTGGTCCCCTGCACACAGGCGTGGACGTGCACCGCGAAGATGCGCTCGGCAAGATGGGCCTGAGCACTGCAGGCATCCTCGCACGCGATCGTTTCGTGATGCAGCAGTGCGCAGCAAGGAACATCCCAGTGGCTGCAGCGATCGGTGGGGGCTATGAACCTGATCATGCGCACATTGTGGACAGGTAGGACGTGGGAGGAAGCTATACCGAGGCGGGTCTCATGGTACTCATGTTCAAGGAACACCCTGCTGCTTGTTCAAGAAGCAGGGCTCCCAATCCATGCACTAACACCTCGCTTGCTCACGGCAGGAATGTGTTGATGCAACATGCTGATGCCGTGCACACACAGGCATGTGTGCTTGCATCAGGCAGCCCGGGAGGCGCTGCCCCTGTTTCTGGGAGGGCGGCGTGCGAAACTGGCAGCGCGTTTGCGCAGCAGCAGTGCAGCCCGCAGGTAACACGCATCCTGCATCCAACAGCTCCCACGTGCTGTTTCCTGCCAGAGCAGTTGCGGGCTCTCAAGCGGTGCCTGTCATGAACACAAACTGGTGAACTCAACCTGAACTGTAACCTGATGAGGTCTGCAGCTAAAACAGGTCCCCGATCCTGGATATGTGCACACTAGGTTCCTGAGAGGTTGGCGGTGCTCCATTTGCTGCGGCATGTCATGCTGGTTCTTGGGGCAGCAGCAGGCTTTGTTTGCAGGCATCTTACCAGCTAGATTCTTGTCCCAACACACAAATGACTGCAGTTTCAGGCATGGCTGTGCACAAATGTGCTCCACTGCCTTGAAATTGCAACAGGGCCCTGGTTTCTGAAACTGAATGCCCATGGTGTTGCTGGTGCCCGTGATTCCCGAGGCAGCTTTGCGCGCCCTGCAGCAGTATGCTGATTCCCACTACTGCTCGCCTCCAGCTGAACCCCTGGTCCTGCTTGACAGCGTGCTGGCCTCAGTGCATGGTGTGGCAGCTGGGTTCTGTAGCAGCTGGGAGGTGAGTGTGGCTGGGAGCTGGAACAGGGGCACAATGACAGCAGACAGCGATGGCGACTTTGTGGTGTTCACAGCAGGGCAGGGCCCTCAGGTTTCCCGGAGCAAGCGCAAGGAGTTCCTGGAGAAGCTGCTGGGGCAGCTGCGGGTGAGCAGTGAAAGGTACATGCAGCCCATGCATCAGAGCTGAGGCCCAGGCCACGGAACGGATCCATGCATGTCATGTCAAGACTTTCAACCGACCGAGGTGCCTAATAATAATCATCATAATGACACAGCGTGTCACAGATATTTATGCATGCCAGAGCCTGAGGCGCTTGTCCAGCCCCAACACCAGCGAGCACGCATGCCCCAGGTGTGCTTGGCATGAGGCATGCACCACATCAATATGGGGCCCTACACACGCATGGGAGTGTGCGGGCGGCACATGCTGCATATGGATCTACCTGCTGCTGCATGTCAGGTTCTTGGGCTTCTGAATGCTGATGGAACAGTGGGCGAGCGCTCCCTAGCCTGCACAGCCAAGGACCCTCGCAATGAAGCTCGTGTGGACTTTGATGTGGTCTTCGACCACTCCACCCACACTCCCCTCATCCACACAGGGCAGGGGATGCAGCGTCTCAGCCCGGCTGCACAGGCGGCAGTGAAGCTGCTGAAAACCTGGCGGGCCAAGTGGGCAGGGGGCATGCCAAAGGCCAGGGGGTGTGCTCTGGAGGCCATGGTGCAGGTGGCAGAGCAGCAGGTGTGTAAGAGGGGGTAGGAAAAAGAGTGTAGTGGTGCCTCTCCAACCTGCATGTTGATGTGGTTCTTTGTTGCATGTTGATGTGGTTCTATGTATATAACCCTTTGGTGAAGCTCGTCATGGCACGTGTTGGCCCCATCTAGTGCTGTGGTCAACCCGCAGGTTCATGCACCACGGGCAGCACCAAACGGTGGTGCGGCTGCTGCGGCATGTGGTGGTGCACAACTGTTTGTGGCTGTGTTGAGCATGCTGGAGCAAACGGTGCGTGCCGAGGTGTGTCTTTGGTGAGCCGCACTGCTCCCGGCAAGGGTCACAATCAGCAACTTCAGCACATTGACAAGGCCGATGTTGTACAGCCATGATCTGTGGTGCTGTCAGCCCTGGTGGGCATCAGTTGCCCGCACTGGCATGCTTGCTCCCTGTGACGCCATGAAACACCTCATCCAGACAGACTGACAACCGACAACTGACATGCGTTGTGAAACGCCCTGCAGCCATCGCTGCGTGCTCTGGAAGGGGCAGTGCCCCGCGCCTTCCTCCCAGGCACGCTACCTGTGATGCGCAGTGAGGGCGACTTCAAGAGCTGGAGGAACAACGCACGCTGCGTACTGGACATGCTCAAGGGCCGCAGGTGGGATGTAGCAGCTGAGAGCTCGTGTTTATGTTGGGTGGGCGTGGCGCAGTGAATGCTGGCGCTCGTTGCAGCATCCGATGTGCCTCCACAGTGCTTGGTTTTGTCTGCTGTGGCCCGGGTGAGCAGTTTCCTGTGCGTTCCCAAGGCGTGGTCCACGGCAGGACGCATGCCACCTCACAGCAGTCACAATGCCGCCTCTTTCTGCCTGCCTGCTATGCACACTTCCTGAACACACAAGGCAGTGTCTGTTCTCATATACACTGAATGCTCGTGGTTAATAATAACAACAATAATAACACCCCGCAGCATCTCGACCCTGGAGCAAGTGGACCTGCTGCTCAGCACTCGTGGGCACAACCTGCCGCGCCTGCCAGTCTTTGCATGTTGCATCGGGGGCTGCGGTGCACGGTGTGCATCTGCTGATCAGCTGCGAGATCATGTACTGCAACAGCATGGGCGGTACATGTGTGTCTACTGCAACCAGCTGTTCGATACTGATGAGCACCGGGCTGTGCATGTGGCTGATCGCCACATATGAGACTACGGCGGCAGGGACAACCCTTTTGACATCTGACAGGAATCGCCCTGCGCTGCACTGGCGCTGCGCCGTACATCTGAACATGAGCGAGACGCCTGAAGTGAGATCCCGAGATTCTGTTTGACACGCAAGCATGTAGTGGGTCAAGGTAACGAATTTGGCAGAAGCTTCAGACTGTGCCATGCTCTGTTAGCAAATGGAGACACTTGAGACAAATGAGACAACAGTAATGGATTTCATCATGATTGGAGAGGTTGCTATAAAGCAAGCCGCTGCTGCCAACTTGGCCAGTTGTGATCGAGGATGCATTTTTGAGAACGCCATCTCAAGTGTCTCAAGGGTCTCAGATCCTTCCGGCTGAGCCGTTTAATGCTGCAAGCTCGCGTGGCATCAGCTGCATCGCCACTGCTGCAACAGCACATTACTGGCGGGCCTCCATGCCTGCGCTGTGACCAGCAGTAACCCTACGGCCGTGGCAGGCTCAAGGAGTCTGCGCACGGTGCGAGCGTGTGGAGGGGGTTGGGCGTGGCTGGCGTGCAAGGAAGGGCGGGCCGTGTTGGGCGCACAGGCATTTCGCCAGTGCGCACCAGATGGGCAGGGCGCGCAGGGTGGAGCAGAGGGGGCGAGCGAGGCAGGGCGGTCGGTGCTTGGGGGCGGGCGGGCGGCCGGGCAGGGCGGTTGGTCAAGGGAGGCAGGCGTGCGTGACTAGCGTGCAGGGCGAGCGGAGGGCAGGATGGGCAGGCAGGCAGTCGCGCTGGCTGTGGAGAGAGCCAGGGTGGGCAGGCAGGGCAGGCAGGGCAGGCGGGGCAGGCGGGGCAGGCGGGGCAGGCAGGGCAGGCAGGGCAGGCAGGGCAGGCGGGGCAGGCAGGGCAGGACAGATTGCAGGACGGATGTGTGGGTGGCTCGTACAGGAAGGCTGGCGCGGCTGGCGCTCTGGTGTATGTACAGACCTTCATTTATTCCGCGCGAGTTGAGAGCTGTATGGGCAGCCAGGCAGGCAGTCCAAGGAGGCTGGTCGTGGGGCCAGGGCAGGCGGCCAGGCGCGTGCGGGGCCTGTGCACTGACGCAGGGTAGCAGGGCGTGCGGTGCACATGCCCGGCTTGTGCACGGACGCCGCAAATTCAGCCTTGTGGGCACAGCTGTCAAGGCTTGCTCGTACATACACAACACCCGGGCTCTCAGGGCAATGTATATTGTTCTCTAGATGCTGTATTATATATCTTGCCAGGTGCCTCAAGCCCCATACGCTGGGTGCCTTGATGATAATCTATTATTATACAGCCACCTCAAACGGTGTGAAAAATTGTTGCATATCATAAATCTAAGCTGCAATCAGGTTCGCGGGTTGGAAAACGAAAGGTGGGCCGAGGGGATGCGTGACCAGCCAGAACCTCAGTCGTGGGATCGAGGACCAGTTCTCTCTCGCAGAGAATTCAATACATTGTGTTGCCTTACAGACGATCAGTAGCACCAGCACCACAATGGACGGCCTCGGTTGGTGACTTAGAGCGCTGCAAGGATTGAGGTGAGCGTGGGATAGCTGCCTGATAATGCCTAGATGCCCAGTGCCCAATGCCTGCGGTTGCCGCATGGAGGGGCATGGTCAACCCATTGGGGCATGGGCAGCATCCAGGGAATCAGATGTGCCCACCCTGTAGCAGCAACAACGTGTAGCCCCTCACTCCATGGCTGCGCTGCCATACAGGTGTCCAGACTGTCCACCACGCGGTGGCCATGGACCTGGGAAACAACAATGCCAACCATCTATGAGGCGCTGCTGGCTGTGCCTGGGGAAACGGAGGTGGGGTGCGGGTGCACCCGATATGCTTGTGCCACGTGTGTTCCTTCCTATCGCCGCCCATTTCTGGTCTCAGAGCACCGTACCCATGCGAGCACCATCCGTTTCCTTCTCTGCAGGAATCTGTCAAGCAGATTGTGGACGCGCTGAACAAGAATGGGTTCGACTGTGCCATTAACCCTGCGGTTGCGGGCAGCCCGTTTGCACAGCTGTCCGAGGATGCCCTGGGCCGTGCAGGCCTAAACATGCGGCAGGTGGCCACCGTGCTGGCAGCAAAAGCGGCAGGTCAGTGGACCGTAGGCCGCCCGCTCATACATGCCACCTGTGCACCTCGCAGCACCTCACTCGCGGCGTGCGCACGATAGCTTGGTGTTGCAGTAGTCTGCAGCACGCACGCTCCCCATTGCTGCCCAACCACTTGCATATGTGCTTGCATGGTCCCCTTGTTCTCCAGCAGGGGCCATTGGCGTGCAGGTGGGCGGAGCTGCAGCAGGTGCGCGTGGGTGGACCCAAACATCACCTAGCAGCACCACAACAGGCTGGGCCAATGTCAGGCAGTGTTGCAAGCAAACAGAGCCACACTGGAACAAGCAGGCCCATGGTGGCTGCAGCAATTCCAGAAGGCATCAACAATAGGGAAGAGGGGGAGAGCCAACTGTAGCCAATGTACACAGACTACACACTATCAGAGGGACAAACATATGGCGTTGTTGTTGTGTGTGCTAAACGTGTAGACTGCCCATGCAGCGTGCCTCTCTTGCACGCCTCATGAGCTACAGGGACCCATCCCGTTAGAGGTGAACATTGAACAACTGCTCTTGCCCGTGTGAGATGACATTTTGGTGTTGCTCCTGGTACCAACAGCTGCAGATCCCTTCCAGGAGCTATGGGACAAGCGGCTGCCATCAGCTTCCAGTGTTGCCAGCAGTCAGGGTGACTACATGAAACTGAGGAATGTTCTTAAGCCTCGCGACCACCGCCCTGAACGTGGAACACCACTGGCTCTGGTCTCCCCAGTGTTCAGTGACTTCCTGGAGCACCTACGCAGCTCAAGTACCCCATCTACCACTTGTTACGAGGCCGCTGTGACCCTGTGCTCTGTGCTGTCTGCGGTAGGTTTCAGGCTGCTGACCTGATCAGCCACAGCAGCTCCTTTGCAGTTGTGTTGCCCAAGCCCTCCTGCATGTGTACACACCCGTCACTGCTGTGTGCGCTCATCATGGCTGTGTGAGCATCTCTACTGCCGCTGCACTCGGTGCAGGTGTACAGCGATGAATTGCAGGAGATGCAGCCCGTTGTCCTCAAAGCCCTCAAGGACTTCTTCCGAGACGCAGGCATCACGTCAGAGTTAGTTCGAGCATGCAGGGGTGAGCCGTTGCCAGATCTGTACCTGATAGATGAGGCTGGCATCGTGCAGGCACTGATTGAAATCAAGCCTGACTCGGGTGGCAACACATATGGGCAGGGTATGTGCAACTATTGGAACTACACCCGTCGCGTTGCGGACACATGGCAGTACCTCACCACACCACTGCCCACCTTCCTGGTGGGGATTCAGGGGCCGTACCTGCACATCTCCGGCCTTGCATTGGCGCAGCACCTGCTATGTGAGCCCTTGGCAGACGCGACCTGTATCAACAAGGATGCCTGCGTGGACCAGGTTGCACACGTGCTTCAAGCACTGGTGGTGGGCTTGAAGTCGCAGCAGGAGCTGTACAGCCAGCCAGCCCAGCCCCTGCCACCATCCCGCCTGCCCAGCGTGGCCTTCCCTCACCACCTCCGCATCACATACCCTGATGCAGCCCTCAGGCATACACCCTCCCGCACCCTCTTCTACGTGACACCAGCTGGCAGCCAGGAGCAGCTGGCGGTGAAGTTTGTGCAGGCGCAGGATGAGCTGCCAGCGCGAGTGCAGTAGGCGTGGGCTAAGTTGGGGCTGGCACCTCATGTGGTGAGCGCAACATGTGCAACTGATGGGCTCAGGCCCCACCCGCATGCAGCAGCAGCTGCAACATTGGTAGCGTGAGTGATGCCGTGCAGAGCAGCAGCTGCACAGAGCAGCTGTGACTGCAGCACTCGCTGAGCCATGAAGTTCACAGCATGCCGAGCTGATGGTTACTGGCAACGTTGTGTCGCATATGTGCTGTACTGCTTGCAAACACATGACCACCTTGTCCTTGACCATCGCAGAAGAGCACATGCCGTGTGAGCAAAGAGTGGCTGGCAGTGGAGATGGAGAAGCTGGGCGACGACTGGGAGTCATTGCATTCCGCCACCTTATCCAAAACAAAACCCAGTCCGCTTGCAGCCGCTGTGCGAGATCAGTGGCCCACCCTGTGCGACCGGCTCCTGGAGGCACTGGACAAGGCGCACCGCCAGGTCAAGGTGCAGGGTCCCAGGGGCGAGCCAGAGTGGCCCACTGCGCACGGTGATGCACGGCTGAACAACATCATGGTCCAGCTCGCTGCCAACGAGGAGTTGCGGTTCTGCTTTGTGGACTTTGACTGGGCAGGGTGGGCAGGCGTCACACAGTACCCTGCCCTCATGAACCTGGCAGACATCAACTGGCCACCAGGAGCACGTCCACGGCTGCTGCTGCAAGCTGAGCATGACAAGCAGCTGCTGACACAGGAGCTCTCCAGGCGTGCTTTTAACCCGCCTGCCAGCAAGCGGCTGCGCACACGGGTAGCCAGTTCATCTTCTGCTCCCCTGCCTCCACCTGCACGCGAGTAGCGGCGCCAGCAGCAGCAGGGCCAGCAGCAACAGCAGCAGCAGCGGGGCCAGCAACAGTGCGGCCAGCAATAGCGGGACCAGCAGCGGCCGCATGCAGAGCCTGGCGACCTGCTTTAGGTGTCTCAACCTGGTGCTGGACAAGTGGTGCAGCAGCTGAACCCACTGCCACAGTAGCCAGCTGACATGCCTGCCAACTCCGCCCTTGACTTGGCTTCTGGAACCTGGTCCTGCCTCCAGAGCTGCAGCAACAGCCGCTGCTGCACCGCCCTGATGCAGCCAGAGAACCAGACAGCAGGAGCTGGAAGGGGCACAGGCAAGGTCCATGTGAGGGTGCATAGTAATGCCATAGCCATGGAGCCGGCCAGTGACGGTGCTGTAGAGGTTTTCTTGACGGGTTTTTGGCCGCGCGCAGCAAAGCTACCTATCACCCTTTTGCCTGTTTGGCTGAGTTGAGCCGTTTTGCTTGCTGCAAGATGTTCTCAATGAGTTATGTACCATAGGCACACAATGGTGTACCTGTTCTGTGCCCCTGCTGCACACAAGTGGGCCTTTGGGTGCGTCGGTGCATTCCCAGCCAGTAACGGGCAGGGTGCTGGTGTGCATGACGTTTTGTACGAATGCGAGCAGGGGTTAGGTGCTGTTATGGTGACTTGCAACTAAGATTGCCGGTCACGCAAATAATCACAGTTAAATGCATGCAGTATATGTGGCCATTGGACGGTTGCTGGTCGCGGCTGGGCCTCATCAGATGGCCTGTGTGTTTTGTTGTTGTAGATGTCTTTGAAACTTGCAAACGCAGGGTGCGCCAGGACAGCTGGCAGCTGCTGAGGCAGTTCGCCATGCTTAGGGCGAAAGCACAGGAGGAACGGTGGTACTTCATCTGTTTTCAACATCTTCATGCTATGTAGACCCGAAGGCTTGAAGTGGGATGGTGGTGTGGCCATCAGCTTCCTCTATCTTGAGCTGCAACTTTACTGCATCTTCTGCGCCATCAAAGTGTAAGAACACACACTGAGAGAATGCCAACAAACAGCATACAATTCAACAGCAACAACTAGGTGTGACCTGCCCCCTTTTTCCCTCACTTCATCCCTTCGGGATTTCGTGGGAGCTGAGCGAAGCAAGGAAGTGAGCTCAGAGCTGCTGCGAGATACTGGACTGACCCAGCTTACATCAGAGCTGCTGAGTTTAACCGGGAGTCGATTATTGCGCTGGTCCACAACAGTACGTGAGTTTGTGCGTGGATGATTGTTAAACCTGGACTGATCTTGAAGATTCTGTTTGTTGTTGCAGGGCTCAATTTCTAGAAACTCCAATGCTGTGAACCTCGCGGCGACTTAATACCCAGGCTGGCGAGCCAGCAGCATTAGCAGCAGGGGCTCCAGCGAACTTCCCTCGGGAGACAGTGGTGAGGGCGTGGGTGTTCGGAATGCGGGTATCGGAGTTGAACCGCCTGGCTTTGCAGAGCATGCTTCAAGGAATGGGGAAAAAGGCGATTATTCTGGGACATCTCTTCTGTTCCTCTTCTGCGCTGGAACGGGGCAGGCATGCGCTGTGCATTGCCTGAACGCACCTGCATGTGTTGCAGGCAGGGCACAGCATACACCAGCATCGGAATCAGCTGTGCCCACCCTGCAGCAGCAAACAACATGTAGCCCCTCACTCCATGGCTGTGCTGCCATACCATGTGTGCAGGTGGCCACCACGCGGTGGCCATAGACCTGGGAAACAATAATGCCAACCATCTATGAGGCGCTGCTGGCTGTGCCTGGGGAAACGGAGGTGGGGTGCGGGTGCACCCAATATGCTTGTGCCACGTGTGTTCCCTCCTGTCCCCCCCCCATTTCTTGTTTCAGAGCACCGTACCCATGCGAGCACCATCCGTTTCCTTCTCTGCAGGAATCTGTCAAGCAGATTGTGGACGCGCTGAACCAGAATGGGTTCGACTGTGCCAAAAACCCTGCGGATGCGAGCAGCCCGTTTGCACAGCTGTCCGAGGATGCCCTGCGCCTCATAGGCCTAAACATTCGGCAGGTGGCCACCGTGCTGGCAGCAAAAGCAAAAGGTGAGCTACACATGCCTCCTACGCACCACCACTCGGCACTCATGTAGCTCACCGAGCCTCACATGCCCCACACCTGCCTCCCCGCAGCCGCGCAACCCCTCGCCGCGCCACCAGGTGAGTGTGGGAGTGAATAATGGCGCGTGGGGGCAAGGCTGACCGATGGGTGAGGAGCGCGTGTGTGTCTGTTGCCTGCGGCTTGGAGGTTGGGCTGGGGTGGGGAGCCGGGGACCTACAGCGCCACCTGCCTGCTGTGGGTGGAGGGAAATGCACCGAATGATCCGGTTGGAATTGCAGAGCTAAGCCAGTGCTAGGCCCTCTGCAGCTTGAGTCCAACTTTGCCCAGCAGGCTCAGCATGATGTCTGGGTTGTGGGCAGGCGCCCAAACTCAAGAGCGAGCTTGTGGGTCAGCCTGTGGGTCAGCAGCTACGGAGTTGTCCAACATGTGCTTGTAGGGATGCAGGATATGGTGCTGCAGCAGCCTAAGCTAACAGCAGGCACGCTCCCGACACCTGCCCACCTCCTTGCATCTGTGCTGGGACTGGACTGCCTGAGGACATTGACCCACTCATCACGCGCTCACATTTGTATGTGCGTGTGTGTGCAGCCGTGCCAATGAGCCTGCAGGAAGTCCTGGCGCAGAAGTTGCCATCCATGGTGTTTGAATCAGACGCAGTCCCCTCCACTGGCAAGCACCCTGCACCCACGTGGCAGTTCGAGGTGTGGGACCTTGATGGTGCCAGCATCTTGAGGGCAGCGGCCTCAGCAGTAGCTATCCCCAGCTCAGACTCTTTAGATGTCCCATTGCCTGCTCTCCCAGTGCGTGAGCGTGCCGACACAGTCGAGTCAGAGCTCGGGGTCAAGGCCATGTTGGAGCCCGCCATGCGCACTGTTGCCAGCGCACTGCGCAGGGTTGGTCATGCTGGCTGCAAGTGGGCCCTGGAAGCCACAGCTGCATCGGCAGCTGCATCGGCAGCAGTGACAGCCACACCTGCAGCATCACCTGCATCAGCTGCCGGAACAGTCCTGGTTGCGGGCATGCTGTATAAAAAGCCAGACTTTGAACTTATTGATGGATCACGCCGCATCCGCAGCTTACTCGAGGTCAAAATCCCGTGAGTTGACGTGGTTTGCGGCAGCTCAATGTGTGCACCATAGCTGTGAGATTGCAAGCATGCAGGCAAGCGCGGTACGCTGATGACTGCAGGGAGTGTGCTGCCGCGCCGGCCTTGAGCTGTAATCGACCGAGCTTGTCATCACTGATCCCGCACAGGACTATGCTCAACGCTGCTGGAAGCAAGTCCCTTGCATCGCTCAACAGGACAAAGCGGGGGCGGGGGCGGCCAAAGAAGGGCTCACAGCAACCCAGTTCAAAACTTAACGGATCTTTGTTGGAGGACCTGTTTGGGCAGGTGAGCTGACTGGTGGTTTGGACGACTGCCCTGCAAAGGCCCGCACACACGAAAGGGGTCGCAAGGCCAGTCAGTGTCAGTAGGGCAGCTTCCTGCTTGCCGCCAGCCACTTGTTCCCACCCACCCGCTCACCCTCTTTCGTCTTTGTCTTGCTGTATGCAGATGGAGGTGTACGCCCGGCTGCGCAAGGTGCGCTACTTTGCCATCTCCACCTACCAGTGCACGTGGCTGTGCTATGTACGTGACGGCTGTGTGTACGTGTCGCGTGGCATCACGTGGGAGTCCACCCAGCCAACAGTGCTGCAGGTAGGATTGCCCCTGACAGAGCGGCAGCACCTGTCTTCAGGTTGCTGTCTCGCCTGTTGGTTGCTGCTTCATCATCTGCTGTATGCCCAACCGCTCGTACATCACGCGCCATCTGCCACCACATGCTGCATTGCTCCCAAGCAACA
>QAXD01000216.1:781935-864160 GCA_004335575.1 Haematococcus sp. NG2 | reverse complement strand
GCTCAAGGCATATTTCATCACGGTGTGTGGCCTAGCTCTAGCTGGTCACCATGTGCGAGCTTCTCGCTGATCTTGCCCTCTGATACCTGTCATACTGCCGTTGCACATCGCAGCACAATGTGCGTGAGGATGACCGACTGGCATTGCTCACCGGCAGTGCCGACGAGGTCAAGAGTGGCATCCTGGCCGTGCTGGAGTCGGGTACGTGTGTGTTAAGGCAGCTCAATGCTTCTCTTCCGTACATTTGCTGTGCGTGGGTGCAGCAAGTGGCTCCACAGGTGCGGCATGTGTATGGCATGTCCCTCTCATGCTCACGTGCTCAAACGTGTGATGGCGTGATGCGGCAGCATGATCATGCCTACATTCTCATGTTGTGCTTACCAGGCATGGCGTTGGAATGGGATCAGCCGCAGATGGAAGGCGCACTCATCAGGACAGCTGCACATGGCGACCAGACGGACCTTGATGAAGTACACCATGAGGGCATCCTTTACTTCGTCATCCATGTCCGCGGAAGTAAAGAATGCCCTCATGGTGTACTTCATCAAGGTGCGTCTGGCCGCCATGTGCAGCTGTCCTGACGAGTGTGCCTTCTTCAACTGCGGTGCACCACCGATGCACATCGCAGGACAAGATTGCTGACAAGGACCGTGTGAAGCTGCTCAGTGGCACGCAGGCACGCCATGCATCACCCTCACACACAAACGTTGTACGGATGGCCCATGCTGTGTCACTGTGCCACGCACCCCCGCCCTTCCCTTGCCCACCCGCAGCAGGTGGAGGTGGAGCAGTTGCCGTGGTGCCGCCAGCCGCAGGTAGGTGCGAGCTGTCGAGCCCGTAGGGCCTACGACTGGTTGTGACCTGCGTGTCGGCGACATTTGTGTGCAGATCCATGGTGCCGACTCCTGGCCAGTCCTGGCAGCGTGCAGCATTTGCATGCCCCACGAGCGCTCCCTGCTGCCTGTATGTGCGCTCGGTGTGGCCGCTGCAGCTACAGCGCGTGTGTGTCTGTGTGCATGCGGCTTGGAGGGTGAGCTGGGGTGGGGAGCTGAGGACCTGCAGCGCCAGCTGCTTGCTGTGGGTGGAGGGAGATGCATAATTGGGCAGCATGCGTCTGATGAATCAGCACGGATGATCAGCCCATGCAGGCCAAGAGCAAGTCTTGAGCTACGCTGCTACACCGCAGATACCACCCTGGCTGTGCGGTTGCGGCACGATTGCCTGCAGGGGAGGCAGAGGCACCGATCTGCAGCAACGTCACCCTGTTTACCCCAGTGTTCTCCACCAAGCGCTACTTTAAGCGGCATATGAAGCACACCACACTCGAGGAGCTCACCAGCAAGATCGCTATATATGGCTGTAACTCGGCCGTGGTCGAGGTGGATGGTGCGCCCCCGCATTTGCTGCAGCTGGGCAGCTGTCCCGGTGCCAAGGACATAGGGGAGGTGAAGCTGCGGGATGGGCTGCAGCTCGCGGTCGTGCTGAATGAGCCAGAGGGCGCGCTTGCCACACTGGAAAGTGGCGTCAAGGCAATGCAGGTGTGTGCTCCTTGCTCTTTGTGCTGTGCGGATGCGGGTGTAGAGGTGCGGTGCTCAAGGGGGGTTGCACACACCAAGCACGGCTCAGACGAAGGCATGCATGAAGCAGGCATGCAGCTGAGCGCCGCGCCGCTGCCCCGCTCACAAACTACATGTTCTGGCCTGCCTTCATGTTGCTGTTGTGGTCCATTCAGTCGGAGCTGGATGAGGTGTATGGGTGGAAGCGTGGACAGGCTTCAGCTGATGAGTTTCAGTGCTCGGAGTGGGCTAAGCAGCAGCTGGACGGTGACGCAGGTGACACACATGCGTGCGGAGCTTGCCTTGCCTTGGCTCGCGTTGCGTGCCTCGTGCCTGCAGATCTTCAGCCTGCTGTATTGCAGCCAGCCAGCAGCGTGCAACCAGGCACGAGGCAGCTCCTCCCGCTCAGTGAGGCTGCCATGCAATTCAGCGCTGCCGGCTCCCACCCGCTGCACAGGTGTTGAGGTATTTTGCGACAAGGTGATCTCCAGCAAAGTGGGCGGCGTGAGGGTTGAGGTGGAGATCGACGGCATGGCTTGGTCAGCCTCGCGCGCTGTGTTAGTGGAGCGCAAGCCGCGCATCTGCATGGATTATGTGGAACAGCTCGACTACAAAGTGCAGAGCCTCAGGTGAGGGCGTGAGGGTGTTGGCCCCTGTGGTGTGCTGCATGGCCTGCATGCGTGGTTGATGTCACTTGAGGCAGTTCACATGTGCATGGTGCATGCAAAACAGTGTGGGCCACTGCTGCTGTGCGCGGCAGACACCGGCTCGCTAGGTTCTGGCACTCGCCGTGCTCTCATGGAACTATGTGCTCTGGGTATTGCACTTTACTGCACTGCACTGTACTGCACTGCACTGTTCTGCACTGCACTGCACTGTTCTGCACTGCACTGCACTGTTCTGCACTGCACTGTACTGCACTGTATTGTACTGTACTGCACTGCACTGCACTGCACTGCACTGTACTGTAATGCAGGGAGCTGGTGGAAGCGCGCGCTGTGAAGACAGAGGGGCTGCTGGTGGACGCGAGCTCGGGCCAGATGAAGCCGCTGCGTGTGGTGCTCATGGCGGATGGCTGGGTGGACAACCCAATAGAGGTGGCGGCCTGCAAGGTGCAGATGGAGAAGCTGGGCATGGAACCTGCATTGCCACGGGGGTTGTCGCACGCTGTGGCAGACAGCTGCCACGAGTGGCCCCCCACAGACGCTGATCGGCGGCTGGCCCGGCAGTACAGGCACAAGGCGCAGCAGCAGGCAGGCTCGGCACCAGCATCAGCACCTGCGCCAGTGCCAGCGCCCACAACTGCATCAGACGGTGGGGCAGATGGTGGCACAGCCAGCGGAGGCACCACAGCTCGTGCGGCGGTGGGTGCACGGTGGCGCGTGATTGGGCCCCTGTCCTCCCCACCAGCCCCCGGCCTCGCGGCAGGTGGGTATGTGGCTCGCGCCCCACTCCCCACCGCCACACACGCGCGCGCGGTCTCTGTGCTGCGCTGCGTTGTGGCGCCCTCCCCACCAAACCTGCGCATGCCCAGCACGCGGTCCCAAGCAGCTGGGCTGAGGCTGCGGTGCATGGTGGTGTGAACTGCTGCCTCAATGCAGGCACCCGCAGCACATGAGCGCTGACGCGTGAGCTTCGAATGCAGTGGCAGCTGTGGCTGCGCAGCTGCGCCAGCGGTGGGGGGAGGCTAGTGTTGTGCTGGCTGGAGGGGGGCTGCTTAATGTGGAGCAAGGGCATGGGGAGGGGGGAGGCCGGGGCAGGCTTGAGCCTTAACATCACATGTGCGGGAGGTACCCAGTCCTCCCTTTCTCTCCAGTGTAGCGTCTTTCATTCATTCAACATCAGCATTATATTATAAGCATTGTTCATGTTCTATGGGCCCAGTCTGCTGTCTACCAGCAGCAGGGGCACAGGGCCCAGGAAGCGGCAGGGGCTGTGGGAGCAGCAGCAGCCGCCCATGGGCATATATTTGGCTGGACCCCGCCTCTGGTGTGCCTGCATATTGAACAACAGCCCTTCATCTGGGCTATGGTTCGTTAGTGAAGAGTGAAGACAGATTGCTTATAAACAGCACAAATATGCGTGGCTGTACATGCCCAAGCCTACCGGACTGTGGTTGATTTTTGGGGAGCCCAGCGGGTCAGCCTGTATGCATGTAGGGCAGTGAGCTGACTGGCTGCTGGTGCATGCATGGTACCTTGTATGGTGCCTGCGGTTGTGAAGGATGAGGCTGGTGATGCATTGCTTGTGGCATGCACGCACATGCAATTCAGAAGTGTGTGTGTGTGTGTGTATGGTAGACAGGTGGTGCATGCGATGTGACTGTTGTATGTTGATGTGATGCAGCATGTGTGTGTGTGTGTTTGTTTACACTTGTGCACGCAGAGGTGCATTGGTGGTATTGATAGCTGCACGTCTGCCAGCAGCCTGGCAACTTGCCACAACCTCACGTTCATGTTCATGTTCATGTTCATGTTACATGAGCCTTCAGCCGACACGGGCTGATCAGCAACCTCAGAAGGCCACTGCAGACGTTGCGTGGACTTCTCAGGTGCTGCATGGCCTGCTATACATATGTAACCAACCCCTCACCAATGTGCATTGCAAGAGTTCGATTCACTCCAAACCAAGCTCATCCAGACGTTGCTCTTCCTTCCAACATAAGGAACAGCAGCCCATACAACTGCAAAACAATAACAACAACAACAACCTCACATCTCAGCTCCACACCAGTCCCTCAAGCGTGATACCCATTCCTGCAGGCCCCCTCTCTTCCCTCCTCAGAAACAGAGCGCCCCCACTCTCTGCTCAATCTTCATCGCTCACACACGCTGTGTCACGCCCCCTGCACTCACTCATGCACTCCGCTCCAGCCCACCTGCTCCCTCCCTCACCCTCACCCCGGAATGAATATGTCCATCTCCTTTGCAGACAGGTTGAGCACAGATGTTGGCACCGCCTCCCACGGAATCCACACGCAGGACGCCATGCCGCGCTTGTGCCGCAGCACCTGCTGCCCCTCCGGGGCCCCCGGCTGCCCCCCCTGACCTCCAGCTGCCACCTGAGGCTCATCCCCTAAGCCGTCGTCGTTGTTGCTACCGTTGGCTCCGCCCCCAGTGAGATCAGAGGTGTACCCAGAGTCCCGCTCGTAGGAGACAATGGATTCTATGTCCAGCCGGTTGTTGGCTCCTTGATGAGTGGAACGGATGCGCATCACACACCGGATCTCAGTGCAGCGGCTGTTGGGGTAGCGGATGACCACCCACACCTGTGGCACGAGTACGCCCAGAACCAGTGGTTTTATCAACAAAGCAAGGCATGCGAGGGTGCATGCCCACTGCAGCCTGTGTGCCCAGGTTGGCAACATCGGTATCTGCTAGACATCGGACCCGCTGAAGATACGGTAAGCACACGCGCGTTTGCCTGCCACATCACTACTGAGGGCGGCTGCATCACTGAGGAAGGCAGAGGCACAGCAGGTGCCATCGCACAGCCAGAACACAACCAGCATCCACAAAACTCTGTCAAGCTTCAGGGTTGGGGTCGGGGTCCAGTTGAAACACCACACGACAGCACATACTAGGCCACCAACAGCACAAGGGAGGACCCATCAGACGGTTGCCTAGTGTTTTGATGAGCCAATCCCTTAGCATGACTGTCAGGCTCCAGCATGCAGAAACATCTGTGAAACGCCGAGTTATTGTTAATACATTTATGATCCCTTAGCATCTCCCACACCTTGTTGCCCCTCACACGGTACCGCCCGAGGAACACATGGTCGTTCACTGCGGCCCGGCAGCCGGGAAGTGGTTCGCCATCGGGTGTCATGTGCAGGTGCCTGCGTGCAGTACCACATCACACACGTCAGCACAGGCGGCAGATCACAGCAGGCTCTGGAAATGCATCAAAGCAAGCCAAGGAGGCGCACGGCAGGCAGGCGCTGCAACTGCAGGGCCATGCACTTGATATCCAAGCTGGCCACAGTTCACAATCAGTGCAGGATGATACCAGGATCAGTGCATGAGCAGTGTATGATCACGTCCTGAGCAAGTTCACGTTCAGTGCATGCGCAGTTCACAGACCATGACCACACAAAACACACTTGGGGCCTGCCAAGGACTTGGCGATTGCCTTCACAGGCTGTGGAGTCGTGCGGTACAACAGTGCACCACATGGGAAGAACCTGAAGTACCGGAAGTACGCGACGAGGTTCACTGTTTTCTGGCGCGTCCATTCCACCACACCTGTGCAGGGCACGCCGCGAAAGAAGCAAGAGCACTGTGGTGAGTGTTCTCTGCTTAGCTGTGCATGGCTGCGATGACATCACTGGATCATCACATGTGAGATAATGGGCTGGGTGTGGGTGAGGCCGTGTCATGTTCATGTCAATGCCTCGCGGACAGCTTGACGGGCATGCATGGGAGACGGCATGCTTATGCTGCCCTGAACCCTAGACCCTAAACCCTAACCCCTAAACCGTAAACCCTAAACCCGTGAGCCACAGGCCTTGCTGACCCATTTGCCTCAGCTGCAATAATATGTGCTGGGCTGCAGCGCCGACGCCCGTAAACAGCTGTGTGCAACGATGGTACTCGTGACACCTAATGCAACTGCGTGCCCGCTCTCTGTGCACAGCTGCCCTCACCAGTCCGCACATAGGTGTTGCGGCTGACATAGAGTCCATCGAACCACAAGTGGGGGTGCGAGATGAACAGCATGCGCCATGAGTTCCTGTACAGGCACCGGCAGTACAAGTATGTACAATTGTACATCAACAGTCAGACAGGAGCTGCTGTGACATGTTGCCACATGTCCCCCATGAGCAAGCAAGCGGGTTGATTGAGTAAGGTACATGATGCGGCTCAGGAACCAGATCAGGGTCCCACTCACAATCCCTCCAAGCCCTCACAAACGCCCCCACAAGCATGACCTCCCAGCGTGCCTAGCACCTGCCCCCACCTGTACAGAGGGAGCTTGGCAGGCAGCTCCTCGCGCTCATGCGCAAATGCGTCCATGCATGCGCGCTCCCACAGCTTGGGGTGCTGCAGCACGCACCGAAGCAATCACAACATGGTCAGAGTAGTGGTCAGAGCACATGAGGCCTGGCATGGCCTCCTGCCTTGCCCTGTCAGAGGCTGCCAGGCTGGATCTGTGTTCCACGGGGGTGTTGGCTGTGCTTGCTGCATGCTAGGTGCAAGTATGTCGCCCATGGCGCATGTGGGGTGCCTGCCCACATGCGCGCAACATGAGACACCAATTGCTGAAGAGTGGATCCGCGCGCAGGACCGCCAGCTTCGCGCCAGACAAAAACCAGCACGTGCTATTACAACAACCATCCTGACTCAGACGGTCCTCAGGTGCACGCAGCCTGCTGCGCACCTCATACAAGCGCTTCCAGCTCTTGCAGACGCAGCCCACGCGCCTGCATGACCAAGCCCGGCGGGCCACAAATTTGAGTCTAAAAGGTTCCATTAGGGTTGTTTCCTCCAAACATGCGCACACTACGCACCCCAAGTAGTACGCAGACAGCTTAGAGAATATCAGCAGCTGGATCTCATCCGGTAGGTGCTGGATGGGCGCCAGGTCCTCACTAACCAGCACCGCTCGTGGAAGGAACCTGAATTCCTGATAGAATTGAAGCCATGGCCTGTTCAAATTAAGGAATAGATGGTATGGTTTGTGGCTGTGCTTGTGTGGGGCCAAGTCAAGCGGCTGAAACGGCAGCATCACGTCTGCAGACATCTTGCAGCCTACAGATCAAACACAGCGTTGCAACCCAACAGTCATGCGAACCGTACCTTCGGTATTTAGTCCATGTGATATTATGTGTAAGTGTGGACGCCCCACTCCACTGCTGTCTGTGCTCGTCCACTGGTTATTTGCTAGGACATACATTCAACATCTTTACACATGTTGTGCCAGCGCTTGTCGCCGCCAGTGCACCGCACAGGCATCGCCACGTCGCCACTGCTGTGCACAGCTGCTCATTGTGCCCTCCTCCCCTACGCAGCCCCTACCTCCTTTACTCCACTTCTGCGACACACTACCAGTGGCCTGTGGAATACACCGCCCTCCTGCAGAAGCACAATGCACGCATGCGCGCATGGCTGCATGGCCATGCCTGCGCGAGCACATGCAGCAGCAGCGAGCGCGCATGGGCAGCTACGCGGCCCACCCTGCCTCATGTCAGGTCCCCCTGCACTCTCAACCTCACAGGCACACGCAGCTGTGTCCTCCGTACCCAGCGGTATCCAGCACGTTCCATATCTTGGGGGGACCTCCCACTGTTGGCACCTGCCAGGCAGCAGGCCCTGCAACCAGAGGTCCACAGTGGCGCATGCATTGCTGGGAGGCGGCAAGGGTGGAGGTGCAGGCAGCAGCGGCCGAGGTGGCGCGCTCAAAGCCCCTGATGTTGTCAATGGCGTGTACCTGCTCATGTAAGTGCAACATGCTGCAGCTGTGTTGAAAGGCAGCAGTGCTCGTCCTGAGCTGCATTTTTGGGTCCCTGTTGATGTTGCAACAGACCATGCTGTGGTGCCGCAAAGAGACGTGCTGCATGGTAGCTGGCCAGCAACACCCTGCATGGCATGCCATTGCATGGATGGCCCCGCCTTACCCTTCCCCGTGCTTTCTCCCTTCCTCTAATCTGGGTCCTGGGCGGAGAGTGGCCCTGGTTTGCCCATATGAGACTGCTGACCACCTCCATGTGATAGGCTTGACCCATTCCAACGACCAAAGTTCAACCGTAGAAACCACCTTTATTGACAATGATGCTGTGCGTGCCATGGTGTGATGCCATCACATGGACTTCTGAGGTACAGGCTGATCAACGCCATTGTTTTCCTTCTGGACCAAGTACTGCACCTGCCATTCATGTCGGCGCTGTACCTGTACCACACACATACCCAGGTGTGCACGCAGCTGTTGGCGTGTGACAGATACATATGAGATATGACATATGAGCATATGACGCTCATGCAAGTGTCAATATGGGCAAAGTGCCAACATCCCACATCCTGCCTTCAACTTGCTGGCCGTTTTCCTGTGTGCGTTTTCATGCTGTGTTAGTCCTGTTAGAGGCTTGATCCAGACAACAGCATCTTATGAGCGCAACCCGGACACATTGTTGGGTGTGGGGCATCCCATTGATGGGCGCTTTGGTGTGCTGCTCTCGCAGTGGTATCAGTGGGTGACCCACATGTTTGCCCATGCCAGCTGGGGCCACATCTCAAACAACCTCTTCTTCCTGCTCACCTTTGGCCGGCTGGTGGAGGAGACAGAGGGCACAGCAGGAGTTATCTTTGTGTACCTTGTATGCGGTCTAGGTGGGTGCTCAAGTGACGGTGGCGTACATGACAGTGCAAGAGAAACGGATGGCTTCAGAGTTTGCAACAGGGACATGGGCGAGGGAGATGCTGGGGTTGCTATGGTCTCAAAGGCATCTAAGGCTTGTCGGCAGGGGCTTGAGGGGCTTTGCCGCAGGTGCAGCACCAGCGCCTTGGGCGCGCCCACAAGGAGTGATGGCCGCAGTATCCTCCTCCTCACCCTCACACACTCAATTGCTGCGGCAAGGGATGATGCGGCTGGCACAGCAGTGCATCTTGAGTGCTCAGTGCGTTTCGTGCTTCCCACTTGTTCCATATGATTGCCTGAACCGGGCTGCAGGTGCGGCGGCCGCTAGCTTTGCGCTTTCCCCTGCGAACACGGTGTCTGTGGGTGCATCGGGAGCGATATTCGGCCTGTTTGCTTACTCGGTGCTTTCTCGGCTTGCCTCCATCAACCTGCGGCGCGCGTTGGAGGCGCTGGTGCTGGGCCAGTTTGTGGTGCGGCAGGTGTTAGATGAAGTGGCAGCTCAGGTGCGTGCGACCTAAAAGGCATGCATTGGTGGGGAACATTCTGCATGTGTGCCTGCTTAGTCAGCCTCGGCGGGCCTGCGGCATGCAAGCATCTCACCCCAGGTTCATTGTGTCCTGCTGGTAGGCAGTGTGGCTTGGCAGCAGGACATCAGCAGCTGAACGTCTTCATCACCAGCTTGTGTGCGCGCATGTTGTTGTAGGCAAGTGGCGGGCGCATGCTGGCTGGCGGATTGGCAGTGAGCCATCTGGCGCACCTGGGCGGTGCCCTTGCAGGCGTGCTGCTGGTTTTGCTGCTGAACGCACTGCCAGCGGGGGATGATGGGGCCAAGGGGGCGTGAAGCTGTGGCGAGGGGACGTGAGCTGTTGTTTCTGGCTGACAGATAGTGTGAACGGTGTGGTTCTTGAATTGTCCGGTGCAACGAGAGACTTACTCTACGCCGTGTTTTCATTTGCATGTGCATATTTATGCTCCTAGTCCGGCGTGCCGGTCTGATGACCGGTAAAAAGCGGGATCCGGTGGCCAGGCCTTAATGGAAAAATGTTATGAAACCTTGATATGTTAGTTCTCTTGATTCTGAGTGCATTGTTGTCCCTGGGACACAGCGCCCGGACGTCTGATGAGCCACCCTGCCGCAGCTATCCGTTCATTGTGCGCGGGGAGCGCTACAAGCTATCAAATGGATCGTTGACTGTCTGGAGCGCAGCCTGGGACCCTCCCACTTCGGACAGATACGTCCACTTTGCCATTCGCCCACAAGCCGATGACGACGACGGGCACCAACAGCAACAGCAGAATGTAGAAAGACAACAGGCAGCTCCGGAGGCTGAAGAGGAAGGGTCAGATGGAGCGGCATTGCCTCCATGTGGCGCTCATGACATGCTCAAGTTCCTTGGTGATTGGGTTTGGGATGCAGTAGAAGGGGTGCACAAGTTCAAGCCTCGCAGCTGCCGCCTGGTGCGGCTGACTGTGCTGCAGGCGCGCCGCTGCCTGGCCCACAAGTCAGTGCTGTTCCTTGGAGGTGCGCGAGCGGGTATGAATGCATGCGGTGTGCATGTATGCAGCGAGTGTGTGACAGCAGCTGTTCGGCCAGGCGGCACCATGGCCCACTCATGCACCACCTACACACTTAGCTGCATTGTTGTTCATGCTCGTGTGCTCTCAGCCGTGGAAAGTAAGGCCCTCATGACACTCATATGTGTCACACACAATCACACACGCGCGCTGGTGGTGACGCTTGTGGCCATGCTGTGAAACTGTACTGCCGCAGACTCCCTGTCACGCTTCCAGTACGCATGGCTTGCCCACATGCTGGCTCTGGGTCAGCCTATGGAACCGTACGGGGATGACCTGTGGGACAAGGTGATGCAGTACAAAAGCTGCCAGTACAGCTGCTGCCTCTATTGCATTAGACCACACGCTGCTGCTGCCCGTCACATGTTAGAGCCACTGCTGCTCTGATGGATGGCATGTATGTAGCAGCACACGCTGCAGGTCAGAAGGCACACACCTGCTCTCGCATGCACTTCAGCTGCACTCTCTCGTCTCAGCTTCTCCTCTATGTACACACATTGTTGGTCACAAGGACGGTGGCTCATACTTGCACGCAGCTGGTGATGCAGCGTGGCATGGGCTATTCACAGCACGAGGGCTGGACCAACTATTTCAACTCTTCAACCGACATGTTGCATGTAGGTGACCTCCTATTCATCGTGGTTTTTCTTTTGCACTCACCTTGTGCCAGCATATGTTCATATTGTTGGCACATGCTGCATTTGTGTGAAGCTGTGGGCACCTCTGACATGGGTGCCATGGCCGCTAAGAGTGATGCGGAAGCAGAGGAGGAGAGGGGTTTGGTGGGCGATGTGGCATACAGAAGAAATGCCAGGCAGAAACAAGACAGCATTGCTGCTGGTGTTGGACGGATGCACGTGCGCAGGTCGGGTCCTTGGGCCGTGCACGGCTGGCAATTGGTGGTGACGTGTCAGTGGCTGTCACTGCAGCTGTATCAGGTGCGTGGTGGCAGGTGTCAGCCTGTGTGGTCACACATGTGTTGTGGTGCTACCCGAAGCCCCTAAGCCCTAAGCCCTGAACCCTGAACCTGTGTGTATGTTGAGCTGGTGATGCATGTCAGCTTTTCAGCAGGTCTTTGGCACTGAGTGCAGCCATAGTCATGCAAAAACACGCAGTAGCTACAAGCCTACAACAGTACATCAAAACGCTTCTGTGCAATGACACTCGCAAAATTCACTGAAGAAGTGAGTTTCCTAATAAACTCTTGCTGTTGCTGTTGCTCGTGCTGTTGGCTTTTGCAGCTGCTGCCACAGAGCAGGTGGAGGTCAAGTTCCATAAGGAGTTCCTCTCTCGTAAAACCAAGCCCTCGCCGGCGTGGACCAACCACATGAGCGCCCTGGCTGTCCAGGCAGAGGCAGCTATGGATGCGCTGAAGGCAGCAGCCGGGGGTCGGCCAGAAACTGACCGGCTGCGGGGATTGCTGGAAGGGCTGGCGCGTGGGACAGACGGTGGGCAAGCAGCCCAGCGGGCTGTGGGCAGGCATGCCGCCGGTGCTGCGCGCCGGCGTGCAGCCGGCAACGGCGGTGGTGGCAGCAGCGGACGGGCGGGCGCAGGGAGCCCGGCGCAGGGCGGTCATGTGCGGTCCACCCCGCTCACTCCCTCGGAGCTCGCGACAAACGCAATGCCCTGCTACGAGCACTGTGACTGCCGCAGGTGCTGCTGGTGTGCAGCATGTGTGCAGTGTGCAGGGTGTTTCTCGTCGTTCTGCGTGCTTCAGCCTGCAGCGTGTCGCAGGTGCTTGTGTGTGCCTTAGCAGCGCGTCGTGTACACACAAGCCCTGCGGCAATGCGCGCAGGTTCGGCAAGCACATTGAGAACAGGCAGGCGTGGCTTCCCCTTATGGATGGCCTCCTGATGTACAACTACACAGCATGCGGCCATGCGTCATCTGACGCACGAGGTGGGGTTTGCACATTGCACTGAACAAGTAACCTGCCCACCTCACCTGATGCAAATGCAGGGGCAGGGTTCGTGAACAGTCATGCCAGTCCGCCTGGGGGTGTAATGCCACTGATCCTGCTGGCTTTTGTGTGCACAGCCAGCTTTGCGACTTTTCTCTGCAGTCTCTTGCATTTACATCCCTTGTATTGCCGTGCAACTGGCTGCCAGCTGACTGCTCACATGATGCACTGGATGTCTCTTGCAACGTACAGGTGAGCCTGGACTGACATTCAGCGAGTCCATGGAGATTCAGCTGACGTGGGCATTTCAAGGTCCAGAGGCTGCAGCAGCGCGTGCCCAGGTCTGTAGCTTTGGAGGGGCTGTTCCGCGCAGCCTTACCTTTGCTCTGCTTGAAGTCAAAGCAAAATACGCTGGCCAGCAGCAGGCACTAGCAGGGGGTTTGTACATGCCATGGAGCAGCAGCACAGTGCTGCTGCCCTGCACATTACGTTGCATGATCTGTGGCAGACTGCTCCTAATCCTGGCGCCTTGGTCTTTCCACACCCTGCTGTGAAGCACCCTCAATGTCATGAACGTCCTCTTTTGATGAAGACAATCCCTTTGATGAGGGCCCTGCATAATGATCCATGCCCTGATTGTCATCATGATTCATACCTGCTCTGGCTCTTTGTCAGGACCCTGCCCTTTGATGCACCCCACCTCCAGGAGCTCCGTGACCTGCGTGTGAAAGTGGCAGCAGCCAAGGCAGCAGCACGGGCAGCAGCACGCCGCAATGGGGGTGGTCGAGGCCGGCGAGCAAGAGAGGTGGCGCAAGGAGTGCATGGAGTGGTGCAGCCAGGTGTGGCCGCTCCAACCGTTGGGCAACAGGCAGTAGTGACATCCAGCAGCGTGTCAAGCAGACGAGAGAGAGCAGGCAGGTCAGGCTGGGCAGGTTGGGTTGACACTTTGCTACAGGACGCTTATAGGGGTGGGGCGCGCACCACGCTGTCAGACAGGGACGGTGCTGTGTCAGACAGGAGCAGTCATGTGTCAGACAGGGGCAGTCATGTGTCAGGCAGGGGTAGTGCTAGGTCAGACCCAGGCGGGGCTGTGGGTCAGCTTGTGCACAGCATCAGCAGGATGGGCAGTTGGATCCAGGTGTTGGGTGGTGGGGGGCGCGTGCAGCACGGCAGCGAGCCTGGTGTCATACACGCATCAGCATCAACAACAGCAGCACAGTCAGCAGTCAGAGGCAGCGGGCGGGGGGTGCTTGGAGATGTGGAGCCAGCTGCAGAAGAGCAGGGAGACGAGGAGGAGGATGGTGATGAGGGGCACGATGTGGAGGGGGGTGGGGGCTGGGGGCGGGGGACCAACAGCTGGGGAGGGGGGCGCATCCAGCAGTGGCCCCGATCCCAAGCGCGTCACTGTGAAGCGTTATGGACGGGAAGCCCCGCCTGAAACGCCCCCGCCTTCTTGGCGCCCCCCGGATTTGGTGGTGGTGGGTGGCGGCACGCAGACTCATCTGCACGAAGACGGCTGCGGCTTTGGAGCAGGGCCGCAGCCTGGACGCCCCAACCGCAAATACCCCCCAATGGAAGTGGTCCTCAAGGTGCGAGGGGATGCAAGATGTGGGGTCCCAAGAGGCGGCAGGCATGGGCGGGCACGTGCACGAGAGGTCGTGCCATTGGTCGCTATGCCTGTATGTGGAGGAATAGCAGCCGACGCCACGGCTCGCGCCTGCTCTCTACCCTGCCTCATCTCTACCCTGGTGGCATGCTCTCTCCTTTGCCCGCAGGAATTTGAGCGCGTGTTCGACCTGGGGGTGGCCCTGCGCAACGCCCACGCACCCTCCTCCCACCTCGTGTGGCGCTCAACCACTGAGTCATTGTGGGACGCGCGTTTCTGGAGCCAGGTGCGTGATGGTGGATTTGGCCAGCAGTAGGCAGTTCATGTGGGTCCAGGTGTGCGATGGAGGTTTGCCCAGCAGTGAGCAGGTTTGGGGCCGCGCCAGGGCGGCTTCGTCGTGGGGATGCGTTGTGTTGCCGCTCAGAGTGTGCACAAACCGCTCGAGTTGTGAGTTTGAGTTTGAATGTGTGAACTGTGAAGGCGTGGGACGCTGAGGGCATGGCTGGTGCTACCCTGGCGACCATGCTGGGTAGTACCCTTGGGAAGGGACCATGTGGCTGCTGGACCCTGAAGCAGCTGGTACCTCTCACTCTATTTCTCGTTTTTCCTCACTCTTGCTCTCACTCTCGCACTTCCCCGCAGGCAGATGCCGCTTGGCACTCACAGCTGTACGAGCGCATCTCACACGCTGCCAGTGTGAGAGGGTGGCTTGTGGTCGATGCACAGGTGAGAGAGCCATCTGGTCAGGTTTTAGGCTTTTCACCAAGACACATGAACAGCAAAGGTGTCTGAAGCAGGTGGTGTGCCTGAGGCTGGGTATTGTGCTGCATTCATGCCACTCAGGTTGTTCTTGAGTCTGGTGGTGCTCGACAGGCATGTTGGTGGTGCTCGACAGGCATGAAGTGCATGCTGAATGCATGTCTTTGGCCTGATGGAACCGGGATTGTGGCACGCCTCCATTCTTGTTATTCCACACCAGAACCAACTCTCATGGCCGACACCATTGCGCACACATGCCTTGAACCTCACAATTCCTCAAACTGCAATGCCCCACAGTTCCCTGATGTTCGCAACCCCACACATTTCCCTCACAACTGCAGGGCCCCTCTGCTGCATTGTTGCGCCAGGGCTGGCTGGGCCTCATGGCAGACCACGTGCACTATGTGCCCCTGGTGTATGAGCTGCTCAATGACATGATGCTCTCAGCGGTGTGCCCACGTCATGTGGCAGCTGCTGCAGCCAAGCTGGCATCAGGCACATGCTGAAGGGGGCAGAGATGGGCAGCACGCAGCAGGCAGCGAATACCACCTGCCTGTCCGCACAGTTCATGCACCTGTCTGTGAACGCGCACACTTGCTGTAACGCTTGGCAGCGTGCGCCTCTCTTGTGCAGCAAGTGCAGCAAGGGCCAACTGGTCACAGTGCACAGTACCCAGTCCCTTATGCCTCTTGAAGCCCAAGGGCCACAGTGCACAGTACCAGTCCCTTATGCCGTCTTGATTGCTTGACCCTGCCACACTACCAAGATTGGTGTTGACCAGCGTCCTGCATCACACCATCAAAATGCCGCATTTGAAGGAAACCTATGTACACCTGAATGAGAGCAACTAGACTTCCCTTCACAATGATCCCACCTGACCTTTTCAGTGGGACACACGCTCATGGTCTTCACGAGCCCCCTTGGAGCCAAAGTGGCGGTTGCATCGCGCACACATGAAGCGCATGTGCTTGTTCTCCATGTGCATCCGCAGCCCCTGCGCGCTGCTGAATTGCTTGAAACATCTCTGGCATCCGTGCACAGCGGATGGAATACGGGCAGCAGTAGCAGGTGCGAGCGAAGGTGCGCCTGATGATGCTCGTGGCGCAGTGCTGATGCCTCTGCCGCTGGCCACCCCAGCACTGAGGCCGCGCTGCTGTGGCGGGAGCTGCAGCAGCGCCGCCGCACCGGGCGGTGCAGTAGCTGGCAGCGGTGCTTGCACCAACAAAGGAAGGCTGGCGGCTTGGTTTGCAAACAGCAGGCCCACATCGTGTGTGGTCATTATACTGTGACGTGCGATCACCCAAACAACCGACAAATGGCATATGCTTCAAAAGCGGGTTCAACATGGGGGCAACTCATGACAGTATCATGTGGGAGGAGGGCAGTACAGTATCATCTGGAAGGAGAGGTGCACAAGAGACATAAACCTGGCACATGAGCACTGGCATTGTGCCTATGACGCCTGAATTCTGGCAGCTGTACCCTCGAGTCAAGACATGAACTGATCTTCGCCTTTCCGTTTCACACTCTATGCTCCCTGGAATCTGTTTCGTGCTCCTCGTAAAAATGACAGTATATGGACGCATGTGTGACGCCCCAGTTGCAGGAAACCATGCTCTGTTATACTGTGTGTGAGGGGGCAAAGAGGGACACGTGTGTGATGTCACACCTTCGGTTCCTCATCAAGCGCAGCAGCGCGCGTGCCGTGCCCTGCCAGCTGATGAAGGCCCCCTCATCATGCATCACGGGCACGTAGTCGGGCAGGAGTGATTTGGGCACATGCTGTGTCAGTGCTGACAGGTTGCTCTGCGTGCACACAAGAAAATAGGGAGACAAGGGCCCACCAGGTTGATATGGATTTGACACAGCTGGACAAAGCACAAGACGTCCAGGCACAACTTGTTACGGGCCAATATTGATATGTTCACAAGGGCTGCATGCCAAATGGAGTGATTAGCAACGCAGGCGGTAGTATCACCTGCTGACAATGCCATTGGTACCAGTGATACCGGTAGTACTGCTGTTCACACTGAACCTCACACCATACAGTACACTACACCAAGCGGCTGCCGGCTGTGACGTGGCACTTGTTCTCAGACATGTGTTGTTCACAAAGTTATTGTGCTTTTGCTGTACAGACGCACTTGAGGGTTGGTGTAACTGGCCCCTGGTACCCTTAACCACGCAGGTGTATTAGGCAGGCACACAACCCACCGCTTCGTTCAGTGTCTGCAGCACCAGCACAAACAGCCGTGCACCTCTAACTGCTTTCTCTTCTCCAGTGGCAGTACGGCTTGTCTGCGTGTGAGCACACGACCGGACCATGCAGTTGTGGGTCCTTTCACTCCCTGATCTGCCTTGGTCAGCTGCAGCAGCACTGCTGGCAGGAGCGTGAACGTGTGGTCTCAAGGTATGCATTTGCCGTGCTCCCCGGCCAGGCATATCAGATGCATGCAATCTAATGATGTTGAATGCATGAATGGGGAGGAAGCGCACACGCATGCAGTATGCCCATAGCAGGAGATTGGGCATGGCAGCACACCTGCTCCACTGCCATCACGAGAGCTTCCAGAGAACAGCCCAAGGCACCTGGCAGGCTGGCCCATTTGTCCTGAAGCATTTTCAGCAGCTTCACTGCCGCCTGTGCAGCTGGGCTGAGAGGCTTTTTGCCCTGCCCTGTGTCGATCAGGGGTGTATGAGTCGAATGGTCGAAGACCACATCAAAGCCTGCTTTTGTGCTGGAGACTGGGTGCATCACTGTGAACGTGATGGCCCTTCGCCCCACAGTGGCTTTGCCCTTCAATCCCCGTTCCTGCAGGGCACACAAGTGCAAGCACGTGCTGTGCGTGGTCCATGACCTCAAACCATGCGTGGGTGCCGTGTGTGACCTGCATGTTAAGCAATGAGGATGAGCTGATGCCTTGGGTGGCCACATGGTGCATGCAGGTAGGTGGGCTTGCAGGATGCAGGGTGCTCCATGTGCAAGGAGGAGGAGGATCGGTTGAAGGAACTGCTGCACCTCTGTTGATGGGGAGCGCTGTAACACCAAGCCACGAATTGGTACAAGATGATAGGCTGCTGCATCGGGCAGTGCGGCATGTGTGCACTCCTGGGTTTCCATGAGCACGAGACCCCAGCCCTCCCCACAAATATGCCCCGCTGTGGCAGTGGATTCATAAGCATGAGGAGCTGATGGTCAGGCCAGGTCATGACAAGCTCACCTGCAGCCCACGCAGGATGCTGTCTTGGAACTCCCCACGCATCGCCCGAGAGACAGGTGGGCCCTTCCCATGGGTCAGCACCACAAAATCACCATCACTGCCCACATACTCAGTGCCTCGGGCCAGGCTCCCTGCTAGCTGCACTTCCCAGCCATGCTCCTGCGCAACTTCGCGCACCGCATGCAGCGAGGCGCTGAGCAGCTGTTCCTTGGGCTTGGGGAGTGCACACTGGGCAGAGTCTGCGTAGCGCTGCAGCACCTCCAGGGTGTCCCTGGGAATTCTGGAGAGCACTGTACCGGGTGTGGACGCGGAGCAGGACACGGTGCGGCTTGAGAGAGTGATGGGCAGGGAACGCATTGCCCCAGGCACCGGCCCAATCCTGTGCATGTTCCTACCCTGCTGGCGCTGTACCAGCTCACTGGACTAACAATGGCTGCCTTGGGTGTCACCCTGGCCCGGCCTAATGTTCGTGTGGGATGGGCCACTGCTGGTAGTTTGTTGGAATCGGTTAGGGTTTGACAGTAGTTATGATAGCTAGGGTTTACGCTTCAATCACTTCCCTGCAGCTCTGTAATCTCTGGTTTCTCCCGTTATGCCTCACGCCTATGGTGTTCCTGCACTTCAATCTCCAGCTCTAGCGTCTCGTTGTGTGATCCAACCAAGCGGGCCAAAACAACGAACAGTATGAAAAGCGACGCGTGAAGCCTTGACCAACACATAGTTAGAACACAATCGTGCTGACGCGGTTTTTGCGTACTCTCGTTTACGCACTACATGATGACTTGATATCATAATATTATGGGAGGGAGCTGCATGGGATACTGTACTGCCTGCACTTATTGACTCCTTGACCACCCTTCTGATCCTCGCATCTGGGACGTGCATCGCTGGGCACAATGTAATCAGGCTGCTGTCATCCTGATTGCGCTACATCCTGTGGAATAGGTGGATCGTTGCAGCTAAATCGTGTGACAGATGGAGGAAATTGTGACAAGGGGCATGCTGCATGCATGCAAGTGGGGGGTGCAACACAGTGCCAGTTGTCCCCTCCCTTATTACACCTCTTGATGACTGCAGCTTGACGTACCTGTCGAACTACTCCAACCCGGCTGCTGCATCACATCAAGCCGCCACACCAGCCCGACCTGCCCGTGTCATCAACCGCGAAAGCACGCCACCACCAGTGCGCCCCTTGCTGCCACTACCAAACCACTGCTTCCACATGGATGCAAATGCCCCACACTTATACTCCTCCTGATCCTCGTCAGCATCATCATCGTCATCGTCATCGTCATCATCATCATCATCCTCGCCCTCACCCCTATCATCGTCGGCGTCGTCATCGTCGCCGTCAAAGTCGGACGTGCCCCCGTGGCGGCTGCGCTCACGGTGCGCCTCACAGATCCAACGTCTCATCAGGCGCTGCTGTGCCTCACGCACCTGTGAGGCGCCGCTCAGTTTGACAATCAGTCAGACAATCAGTCAGGCCAGTCAGGCAGCCAACCATGCCTTGGCATACAAGATACAGTACGACAACACGTCGTGCTCGAGATGTGCTCCTCTGCGCTCTGGACATGCATCATCCATTTCATCCCAGCAGTCAAGAACTGTACGATCAATTGGCATCAAACTGCCTAACTCGCAGCTTGGCCGCCCAAGCATTTGAGCACACAGCAAACGACTCACCTCCACAACAGCAGGGGGGTCGTCAGGGTTGCTGAACATCAGATCCAAGTGGTGGGCACCCTGCAGGCATATAAGTGTGGATTGCAAAGCAGCCAAACAGGTGTTGGGCTCAGCCACAGTTGCCAGGCCTGGTAGGGGTCATGTCACAGGGCAGTACAGGAATGAGGCTGTGATGTACAGGCGCAGTACGAACATGGGAGTGTGGCGTACAGGGGCAGTACAAGAGTGGGCTTATGAGGCACAGGGCAGTACGAGCGTGAGACATCAAGTCCCCACACACAGCGCACGTAGCGCACACCAACAGTGAAATAACAGGCAGTAGTCCTTGGCACGCAGCACAAAGCGCGAGCCAGCACAGCCAGCAAGCGGTTAAGAATGACCAACCCAAACCCGAACACCTTGCCACCACAAAGGGGTGCGCAACACACATGGGGCAAGGATTAATGAGAATGACCCTCACCTCTGGGATGATCATGGCCTGTAGATCACGGTTCACGTCCCGTAGTACTCCTGTGGCGAGCAGTAGTGCAAAAAAACCAGCTTTAAACAATGAGCATGGCTGCTGTAGCATAGTTGTTCATGATAGTTGTTATAGTTATGATATAACGCAGCTGTGGAAACGCGGTGCACACATGTTCCGTCTCATTCGGCAATGTCGATCTGTGTGTGCCACTGCCGTGTGATGCACTAAAGATCAGTTGAATGGCCGGTCGGGCTTTCAGTTGGTCAACCCATCCTTCATCACACGAGATCATCCCACGCCATCTGCTCTGCAAGCAGCTCCTTAGCTGCTATACTGTCTGCCCCCCTCAAAGGCTTCCACCAACGCTCAGGTCGCAGTCACAACCTCCTGGCCAGGAAACACCGCAAGGTGTGTCTGTCAGTCTGACTATCTGCCTCGCCGTTTGTCTACCTGTCAGACTGTATGCGACAATGGTCTATTTGACCGCTTGCTGGCCATGACCTCCCCACTCACCAAACCCATGCCATGGGTCCAGCAGGCCGTTGGTGAACGCAATGCGCGAGGCGGCGGCGATGTCCCGCCCGCCCCACTCCACTGCCGCCCAGTGCTGGCGTGGAGTGACGCCCCACTCCTTCTGACACGCAGCAGCTGCCGCGGTCGCGTTCCACGGCTCAGGCCAGAACATGTCAGTCACTGCGGTAGTAAAAGCACGCGTCACATCCCGGTCAAATGTGTGCTTGAATGGAAGGAGGTGCAGGGTGACCTCGAAGGTGAGCCGGCGAGCCAGTTCCTTGCTCAGCCTGCCGACTCCTCAACTCAGATCATCAGGCAGACATGCAGACACACAGTTGGTTTACTCCCAGACAGAGCCGTCGCGGCAGTCAGTCGGCCACATGCAAGCAAGTGCGCGCGCGAGCCGTCACACTTGCAGGCATGAGGGGAGACAGGCAACAGCCAAGCCCTTCAGGTCTATTGTCGGGTGCTTGTGCAGACAGGGGTGGTGGTTCCACATACCGCCATCCTTGGCAAATGGCATGAACATCTCTGTGCAGTACTGGTAGCCCCAAAAGTCGGAGTCCTCATCGCTCTCTGGGTTGGCCCCCTGTACAGTCACAGGGGTGTGGCGGTGTGTCCCGGTCATATGCAAGCGGTATGCGGGGGAGTGAAAAGGTGACATGGACACTGGTACAATGATAGCATGGTATAACTGTGCATGGTCAACAGCACCTACAAAGGCTATGAGTGCCACGCCAGCCATGAATGCAAAGGATGGTGTTGGTGGCACGGCAGGTAACTGGCTGTTCATGAGCTGCGCTGACCTGGGCAATCATCCATCGCTGCAAGTATCGCACTTGTTGCAATGCGCACATGTATGCATCGTGTGCTGTACACCCAAGTGTATGTGCAGCTGGACCACTGAGAACCACACCATCCCTAAACCCTAAACCCTGAAACTAAACACCTGCGCAATCTCATCAAGCTCATCAAGCTTCATCACAACCCGCCCGCAGCTGCAAACCACCTCATTCCGTGCGGCATCCACACCCACCTTGTGGAAATCCAAACAGGTCAAGGAGCCTGAGTAGTTGTAGTACACTCCTGACGCGGACGCCATGGCTGCACAGTGATAACAACAACAATAATAACACGGCGTTTCACAAATGTTTCTGCATGCCAGAGCCTGACAGTCATTAGCCAAACACCTAGATGCACAGTGGCTGCACAGTGTGCTCACACAATGGATGCACTTAGAATGAGGGGCCCATGGCATGTGCTGGAACTAGTTCTCAGCCATGCTGGGATTGTTGAAGGACAAGTTGAAGGAAGTGTTGAACCCATGCATGAACAGGCTGAGCAATACTCCATATGATTCGGGGCAGCAGGCAGCAAGCTCGGGCCTGCAACCCCACACGCATGAGCCCGGCCCCTATGACTGGCCCTGTCTGCCTGCGCCCAGGTTCTGCTCACAGCACTCCATTGAGTCTCAAGAAACCNCCCATAAACCCATCAACCCCAGCCATGACATGACATGCAATATATGCCGCACCAGCCAGCAGGGCATCCGTGTCGTCTGCTAAGTGCTTGTCAGCCAAGTACTCGCACGCCACCCGCACAGGGAATGCTGGCAAGAGGCCTGTGCACCGCACATAAAGCATAGGCGAAAAAGAGTGTGCATGGGGATTCGATGGGGATCGCTGCCAGTGGACATCAGCAGCACTGGACAACGCATGGCCTCATGTGGTGCCTGCCTGCAGTACCTGATTGTGCAGTGCATGAATTTGCAGCACATGATTTCCCTATCAGTGATGCATGGTCCAACATGCGTCGCAGATGCCACCGCACCTGCTCCATTCAGGATGTAGGGCGAGGGATAAGGGAAGTCCCCCATGGCCATGTAGTCCCATGCAGCAGCCAGCCAGTCACGCAGGGCAATGACGTCATTCATGCTGGACAGCTTGGCGCTGGGGCACAAGCTCATGGCCTTGGTGATGTTGGCACGGCCTGTGGCACAGAGCCAAGTGGCACAAAGCCAAGCGGCACAGAGCCAAGTGAGTCAGTCAACCGGCAGAGCGCGCATGTCTATGGATGCTTCCCCCCATCCCCAGCCCCCACCCACCACCACCACCACGCACACACACACCCACACAGCCTCTGCACCTTTGCTCCTGGGCCTGCTACATGCATAAGAACAGCGTTAGCGGCTGATGTCACACATGCACAGGGACTGCAGGACTGGTGAGAGGGTTACAGGTGCACAGAGCACAGTCAGCACCTGAAGCAGTCCCTGAGAAAGCCCACAGCATGTACGGTGCAAGCGGGCGTGTGCACATGCATGCAGGCACACCTTGTTCACTCCATCGTTTGTGTCAAGCCATGGCATGGACATGTGGCAAGAAGGATGTGTTTGTTTGGTATTTTTGTTTTATTTTTGACGGGTCAACCCCATGGATGTTGCGTGTGCATGCAGGCCCACCTTGTTCGCTCCGACCCAGCGCGTCCAGCGCGACCCAACACACACGCACATTGTCGGCGCATGCGGGCGCAGAGCCGCCGCTGCGGCCCGCGTCATAGGTCACTCCTTTGGAGAACGTGAGCGGGTCGACGGGCGGGTCCTGTGCGCAAGAATGAATGAAGGTCGTTACACTGGAGGGAAAGGGAGGAGTGGGTACAAGACAGGTGGTGCCTGAAGGCGGATGGTGCCTAAAGCATGCGGCATGCGGTGTCATGAGATGAGAGAAACTGGCACACTCATGCCGGCCTTTCAGATGCAGTTGGTGGACCGGGCGCAACACAATGCATGCCAGCATAGTTATGATAGCACACACATGCCCATGAAGCACACAGGCCAGCTGCAGAGTGAGGCCTGAACATACACCACCAACGACCACCACGGCGCGTCACATATGGGTCCCATACACGCAACATTGCGAATTTCCAATAACCACGCAAAGCCGTGTAATCATGATATCGCATGATGATGATACACACAACATGCGTGCATGCGCAAGCATGTTCTAACAGTGTGGTGTGTTGGAAACGCACCAGGCCCTCAAACGCCCAGATGGGTGCTGAGCCCGCGATGGCGCCATCCAGAGCGGCGGGGTACTTGGCACGCATCCAAGCCGCCAGCATGCCACCATACGACCTGCATCACACGCCACACACGTCAGGGCAGTACAGGGCAGTACAGGGCAGTACGGTGTAGTACAGTGTGGCGCAGCCTGCCATGCTCCGGAACCACGTACACCTGTCAGGAACCACATCCAACCGCTGTGCTTTGCGTTTGCAATGGCAGTGTACAAAGCCTGGTGTTCAGCCCGAGCCTTCCGGCGTGGCACAGCTTCCTAGTGCCTGACATGTAGCTCAGCAGCGGACCTCCTAGCTGCGTGCCTTGCTTGCCCTGGAGGCCTGAGCCCTGAGCCTTATTATAAACCCTGGACACCAGATCAGGGCCCTAACCACCTGGCACACACAGCACACCAGCCACCTGCGCATACACCTGAGCTTTTGAGCACCTCATGCTCCTGAGCTTGCCCCTGTTGTACCGCTTGTTCTGCTCCCTGTGCTACATGCAGCCGCCATACCTGCAGCACCGACACTACTTTAGGTTCCAAGCCATGGTGTCTGTCCTCACACATCCCAAGAGCCCTGACCCCACCAACTCGCATCCCGCACCGCACCGCACCACACCGCACCACACCACGCCACACGCCACACGCCACACGCAGCATGAGGATGGAGACGCGACACCCATCACCACCCACCACCCGCCACCCACCCGCCAAACGACATGCGTCACACCGGTTTAACCGGCGCAACAGCGCGTAACGATGATGATAAGTTGATAATGCAAGATGACGATGACGACCACGCCACACCCACCCGCCGAAACCAATCACCGCCGCACGGCTCGCGTTGAACTCCACACGCAGCTCCGCGATGAGCTCCGCATAGTCCGCCATGGCTTGCTCCGCCGTCAGGTACTGCATGTGCTTGCGTAGCTCCTTCCGCGGGTAGGGCACCGACTGCCCGTAGTACCTGCCTCGTGCGGTATGGGGAGCCGGGGCGAATCATAACAGTTACAGGTACAAAGCTGTACAAGCCCTTGCTGTATGCTGCAGGCTTGGTCGGTTGACCCCCGTATATGCAAGCCGACGGCAAGCGCAGGGTTTGGAGGGTAGGGATTAAAAGGTGAGGGGAAGTGTAGGGTTTGGAAGGGTTGGTAGGGTTTGGAAGGTAGGGATGGAAGGTGAGGGGCAGCGTAGGGTTAGGAAGGTGAGGGGGAGCGTAGGGATTGGAAGGTGCTGGGGTAGGGTGTCCTGGAAGACCTGGGTGGTATGGGTGGCGGCTGTGAAGGTGGATGAGGTGTGCACCAGCAGGAATGTAACCTGGCCAGGAGCTGATGCAGGGAACGCCTAGCATGTGATGTAACTTGTCCACTCCTGACATGCATACTATGTACAAATAGGCTTGAGTACAAGTACAGGCAGGCTAGAGTACAAGTATAAGTAGGCTAGAGAGCGCTGGCCAGGCAGGAGTGGGCGCGATGTCATGCCGGGGGTTGGGGTGGTTCCATGCGCAGGGCTGTACTCCTGCCATGACGACGCAGCACGCTCATGTTCTGTGGCAGCTCGTTTTGTTCGCATGCTCGTGCTCATATCACACTTCTACGCACAGTCGCACACCCAGGGCTTGCACACCGTGCGTGCACATGCCATCGTATGCACAGGTATGCGCAGCTTGAGTCCACACCTGTGTTCCGCGAACACCAGCATGGCGCGAAACAGCGGTGCACTCTCCCACATCAGCCCTGTGTTGTTCAGGTACAAGGTCACATCCGCCTCATTGCCCAGGTAGAAGAAGATAGGCCCCGGGTAGCCACGGGAACTGGGCGCCCAATCCCGAGCACACACATAGTAGCGCTGGCGGAAAGTGGTCACGCCGCCGTCGCCCGGCTTCCTGCTTGTGTGGCACGTCACATGTGAGGGCTCATGGAAGCAGGGTGATGCAGGCAGCGCTCCTGGCATGCATGCATGATCCAACCCTGCACAATGGCTTCAACAAGGGTTTCGGTTCAGCCAGCGATCCATGGCTGGGGTATCAGCCCAAACGCACCAGCTGAAATGGTCCAGCGTCGCGTTGCGCCAACGAAGCTGACACTGCGAGATCAGTTCTTTCCGGAGGTGTATGGGTGCCCCGTTTGTTGAAGGTGATGATTGCTCTGAAAGAACTCTCAGCATCGCCGGAGGCGGCCTGAACCTGGGTATGCGCATCGGCAAAGCGATGCAAACGGATGCCAAACAGGCGAACACCGCCAGCCGCACTGTAGCTTTTCTCTGAACCATATTTTCCAAACTGTACACATCATCATGCGCTGCGTAAAAGATGCACGCCACACCCTTCCACTCCTGGCTGATAAGGTCCGGCGTTTCTTTGTGCGCACCCACGACATTTTCCGACCCTTGGTTGCGTGCGTTGACACGAGGTTCACTGCATGAGCCGTTCACATACCCAGCTGCACAGCAACGCCGGTTGACTGCAGCTTCTGAGGTGTCAAAGTAATAGTTTGGTCATAAGGCTCGTAAAGGCATGAAGGGACGAACAACACCTCCCACGGCAAACCCCACTTCTGCCCCAATTATATTCATGGAGCCCAGACGAAGGCGCAAACGCAATCCATTTCTTCGCTCTTGCGGTGCCTTCTGGGTGGCTTTTGCACGCACCTTGTGCGGGGTGATTGACAGATCAACACGATGGGGGACGAAGCAGGAACGCAGTACATAGTAGAGGTAAGCTGCGAGCAGGCTGCTCTTTTTGCCCATGTGGTGATAGGTTCTGTATTTGATGGGTGGTGCGCTCATCAGATTTACTGCAGCAGTGAGCTGGAACATCTGCACATGGACCCACACACGTTGCTTGCCCATGTTCTACGCTGCAGCACTCCAGGTCAGGCCGAGCTGGCTGCAAAGGTGGGATGCGTGTCAGCATCCAATCTGCCTCGTCACAGATGCTGAGATGCATGCTCCTGACTCGACATGGCCCTCAATATAAGCCTTCGATGTGGCACTCAAAATAAACTGTGCACACCAACTGCGCCTTACCCAGCTGTTGCGCATTGGCATTGCCCTGACATGTGCACGCATGCAGCAGCTGCTGCATGCATGGCGTGCACCATTACGCACATGCATGCCCACGTGCATGCTTGCGCCCTCCACGCCAGCGACAGCCATATCATCGACTGGGCCCAGAGTTTGCCAGCCTTTTACAGCATCTGCCCTGCTGTCTGCTGCGTGCTGCTGCAGGCCCATGCAAGGACAAAATTGCGGAGGGCGTGTTGCGCTTTGGCTCCATCACCACAGGGGAGCGCAACATCTCTGCATGGCGCCACTTCCCGCAGTGCATGACCAAGGCAAGTGCAGTCTGCTGCTCAGATCATGTGGGTTCGTCAGCAAACTGCATGTCAACGCATTCGTCAGCTCATATTGTCGCGCTGGTCCAACCCAGGTCTGCTATCCAGCTGCCGGCTGCAGAGTGCCCCACCTGCAGCTGCGCACCACCCTCCATGTTTCCAGCCACCAGCTTTCTTCTCACGGTGGATCCACATGTGATGTCTTGTACCAAGCCCTGCCTGACCTGCACTCTGGCTCACCTGACTCGAGTTCACTGCCTGGCTGCCCCATGCTGTGGTTGTTTGCTGCTGCAGCGCGTGGTGACCAACATTGCCAAGCAAGGCAGCATCACTGATGTGGTGCAGTGCCAGGGCCTGTCCAAGGAGGAGGAGGCAGCAGTGAAGGACGCGCTGCAGAAGATTGCTGATGGTGTAGAACCCGCCCAAATCAGGTTTGCCTGCTGGCAGTTTGTGCAGCTGTCTAGTCGTATTTGAGGCTCGGCATTGTCATTGTGCACGGTTTTGCACCCATAGTGCTGACCGCTCATCGGACTGAAAACAAATGGCCCGCCTGCTCATGGGCTACAGCCACAGCCCTAGACTTGCACAAACCTTTTGATCTGACACCCTTCTCACTGCCTCCTGCGCACTGCTGCTCCGCAGCATCGAGATGGGGACGAGTGCTGCTGGCGAGGGGCAGGCTGGTGCTAAGAAGGGCAAGAAGCCGGCTGCTGAGAAACCCAAGAAGGCCCCTGCCAAGCGCAAGAAGAAGGACGAGGAGGAGGAGCATGAGGAGGAGGAAGAAGAAGAAGAGGAAGAGGAGGAGGAGGAGAAGCCAGCAGCCAAGAAGGGGAAGGGAGCTGGTGGGGCTAAGGGCAAAGGCGGGGCAGCCAAGGGTGGCCGTGGGAAGAAAAAGCAGGAGGTGCATGATGAGGAGGATGACGAGTGAACACATGCGTGACACCAAGTGCAAGGCAAGAGTTGGGCACCAGCATGGCTGTGAGTCAAGCAGGTGCTGTTAGTGTGCAGCCTTGCAAGCGAGGGATATGAACACGTTGAGCGCAGTTGCTGCACATACATGACTAAGAGCATGAAAGTTGCACGATGAGACATCAGGTGGATGGTCATTGTCATCTTGTAATCACCCGACATCAAAGCAATTTCATCGCTGTTCGGAAAAAGGAACTAAACAATGCGACCACCAATTCCTAGAACCCGCACGAACGTCGCACTGGCCACTGCTGGTGCCCAAAAACCGTAGGTTACGCAAGCACACACAACTGGTGTGTGCCGCTCTTGCCAGTACAGAGGACCAGAGTTCTACTGCCACTGTGTGGCAAGAGCCCATCAGTTGTCATGCTCACTCACAAACTGCAGCCAACGGTGTAAGTACATCTCCCAAGGGCCCCATGTTGAGGCAAAATTCAAACACTCAAACTCAGCAGCAAAAGAATACGGGTCAATGCTTGCGCCAAACCTGCACTTCATTGTGCTGAGAGCACTCAACGTATATACAGGAAGCGTGCATCAAAACAACTTAGTTGCCATTCACCATGCCCCCTGCTGGTCGCACAGGTGCTCCTTGTGCCATGCTGTTCAGCACACAAGATGTCACGTGCGGTCTGCTGCACTGTGTACTCCCTTGTAAAGCAGCTGATGCATCTGCCTGCATGGCTCACCAGTCATAGTTACTGCCTGCCCCAGCCACCAAGCTGACAACCCCACGCTGACAATCGCAAGCTGCCGTGGCTGACCCACCAAGCGAAGGTCCTGCAGGGCTGCAAACTATACCAGTGAGTTGAAGAGCGCGTGCAGCGTGTCCAGGTCATTGGTCATCTGCTGTTGCGTTGCCTGTACTCGTGCAAAACCCCAATCCACCAGCCAGACCCTCTGGCCACCCCATCTGCCTCCGCCACCAGCACATTCCCCTCACGGATGTCACCATGCACCACCCCACAGGCATGCACAGCTGCCAGTGCCTGCTCCAGCTGCGGCAGCAGGTGATGGATGGTCTGTGGACGCCTCCAGCGGCCTGCAGCGCAGGAAGCACCTGGTAGCCAGCACATGCGCGTCACCCTGCGGTGACATGCCGGCTGCCAGCAGCTCAGGCACCCATGCACTGCATGCCGGGTGGAGCGCCAGTATGGCCCTCGCCTCCTGATCCAGGGTTGTTGCCTTGTTGGCCACCTTCAGCGCAGCTTCCATGCCGTCTGGCATCCTGTGTTCAAAGTAGGGTCGAAAGGCAAAAGATGATCAGTGCGCCATCCATCGCCTGCACGACCAGCGCAGCAAGCCACGACCGTGCCAACACCGCCGCAGAGCCAGCACGAATGCTAGCACTGCTGCAAAGTTGATATGTGCAGAATCTGCGGTACTCACGTGTAGCGGAAGACGAAGCCACTCCACCCAGACCCCAGGAATCCACACACTATTCCCACGTTGATCTGTGCAGCTGCCTCTGCCACAGAGCTGCTCGTTGTCCTGCCTATAGACTGTTGCTGTTGCTGCTGCTGTTGCTGTTGCTGTTCCTGTTGCTGCTGCTGCAGGTGCAGATGGGGCTGGTGTTGAGGCTGGGTGGGCTGCAGCTGGTCACAATGGTGCACGCCTGTGAGGACATCACCTGCCTGCTGCCAGCGCTGCACCAGCTCGACACCTTCATGTACGCGCTTGCCGTCTGGTGTGCTGTCCTGGCTTCCAGGCCCACAGCCCACCTCGTTGCGCTGCCGCACACACCGTACAGGCTGCAAACTCCCCTGGTCTGTGCGGCCCTTGCAACGGTTGTGCTGCTCAGGGGGACCAGGCGAGCCAGACCCACCCTGGTTGGATGGGCTGCTTGGCCAGCTGCTTGGCCAGCTGCGTTGCTGCCTGGGCTGGTTGCAGCTGCCAGTGCCTCCTTCTCCTTAATTGCCTGAGTACAAATATAGTACACCAGCTGCACGACACACAACGTGCAGAAGAACAAGTCAGACTGCCTATCAATGGTCAGGGACATTATGATAGTCAACAGGGTTTGATGAAATGAAAGACGGTTCTGAGATCCACAAGCAGGTGGTAAATCCCGCTTGTCACCCTGCGATTAAAGCCATGCATCCTAGGGTTTGGGGGGTTTGTAGTGTGGTCGAATCCTCTTACCATCACGATATTGCGGGCCTTTGATAAAGAGCATCATCATGTCTTCGAAAACTTTGGGCATGGTTTGTGCACTGATTTTTGCCATCACCATCTGGCAGCCCGTAGCAGCGAAGTCTTGGTATAACACGTATGTGCGTGGACCTGTTGATTGCGTAAAACAAAACAGGTTAGTTCACGGCGTGGGCTTGAACCAACATCAGCAGGGGCCAGCACCATGGACTATTATTGATCTGCATGACCATTATACCTGTGTTTCTTCCACAACAGTTGCGTTCAGGATCAACCCTAGATTCTCACGTTTGTTCCGACACCTCATGCTGTTTGGCCACAGCTCCGTCATTTGCGATGACATGGACGATTGCACATGGTGGGATTGACACACGCATGCTGTACGCTTTGGCATAGTCACAGTTTCCATGCCCATTCCACCCATGATGTCAGTACTTGATCTGGATCCACATTGCATGCTGTCTGGGTTGAGTATAATTGATGCTGGTTTCAAGATCAAACACAGACATGCAAACGTGAACATGTATTCAAGCATTGAATGCATGCTGAATGTGGATGGTTCAGGTGCACAAGCACGACCATTGGCACCGGCTGCTACCCACTGAAGGCGACGAAGGTGATATGTGTGTAGGTTCGTCTCAATGCCAGCTTTTGGTTACTGTGCAGCGCCACCTGATGAGGGTATGCCATGCCGGACTTTACATGCACAGCGTTGTGCATCTATCCCCAGGTTCTGCCAAAGAAGTATTTCACTTGTGACAAGCCCTACCCCAGTGCCAGCAGTGCGGAACCTGCTGAGAAGCTGTCTCTGCCAACCAAGGTGATGAAGGCTGTGACGGACATCGACACTTGTGACAAGCGCTCAGAGGATGACTGCATTGCGCCTGGTACGCCCAGCAATAACTTGACAAATCCCCTGGCATCATGTGCGCGATCTTGTACTCGTTGGAGCCATTGCACATTATGCTGTGCATTCGGGCTGATCCGCATGCTGAATTTCTGATGCCATGCTGCCTGTCGTGCGCCATTTGTGCAGACTGTGTGTGGTGCACCAGCGCAGCGGTGAGTAAAACATGTCCAATGTCTTCCAGGGCCGATGCAGCTGTGCACCTGCAGCTGCAGGGCAGTATGGTACCATGTCTGCTGACAGGATGCTTGGGTTCAAGACTCCACAGCGTGCAGCCTGATGTGATCAGCATGGGAGCAGCGCACATTCCGCCAGATGATTGAAACGATGCCATGTTTGCCACGCTCAGGTTGGTGGCGGCTGCTACACACCAGCCCAGGCCAAGCTGCTCCCCAGCGCTATCTTTAAGTGCAAGACAGCCCCTTCTGCGGTAGCCTCGGCTTGAGCTGTTGGTCCTTGCTTTGGTGCACACAGCGTCTTGGAGCTTGGGTGGTTGTTCAATTGTGCGGCATGGTTGTGTTGATGGATTCAAGGGGGCCATCAAAAACAAAAGGTTTCAGGGGACATGCTGGGCACTACGCATGCTGATGACTACTGCACTGCCTTTCTCGTTCTGTGCATGTCCCAATTGTTGGTGCTGTGTAGAAGTGATGGCTGGCGTGTCGCCCTTGCCTGTGTGGCAGTGGCCAGTGTGGCCTCAGATGCAGAGGTGTGGGTGTGCGCAGGTGCTGGTGGCTTTGTTTTCTGTCATGGGTTCATGAGGGCGTCCATGCTGTGACTGGGTGTTGGTGGTGCATGTTTAACTCGCGTTGAGTTGAACATTATGTGTGCGGCATGTGTGTTGTCCTTGTAGTCTATATGGGTATGGCGCTATGGCCCCATTCACCTGCTTTGAATGTTGCATCGCCCATGCTTTGTACTGTGCAGCATGTAGTAGGCAGGGCCTGCAGTGTGGTCTCAAACTGATAATGGCATGACGCATAGCAGTCCTCGACCACTTCCCTATTGAGGTGTGGAAACATCTGCATGCACATCAGGGGGTGCACAGCAGCTAACATCCATGCACATGGGCGCACAGCATCACCATGAAGACAGCTGCATTGCACACCATAAAAGTGCATGGAGGCCAAAACCCCTGACAAAACTCAAGAAGCTCACGGAAAGGGCGTGCACCTCCAGCAGGTGGAATGCATCATGCGCCTGTTGTGGGCTGCCATAGTCTCGCATCCCCATTGCCTGGTGCAAGCCCAGGTGGGCACGGTCATCAAGCAGTGGGTGCGCGGCGGAAGGTGGAAGCAGGGAGCGTGATGTGTGAACCAGTGGCAAACGTGGTACACCGCACAACTCATCAGGAACTCAGATCCAAGATGGGAGTACAACAGAGGTCACCAGTCTAAGCTAGCAACACACAACGCTTGCTTCAAGCAGCAGGACTGGGGCAGCTGGGAACAGCTTCCTTGTTTCCCGAGTTCCAGTGGTGAAATGGGACATGACACCAGATGTCGCTCGGCTGCTCCTGTGCAGTCACAATCTGAGGGGAGAAAGGAGATGGGAACATTTGGACCGGTCACATACAGGCGATACAGCGTACATGCGAGAGGTCTGCACGGCTAGGCGTGGAGGCACGGCGGGGTGCATGACAAGGTTCCCTTGATGTTCGACTGTGCTACTGCTGCTGCTGCTGCACTTTGAGCTAAGTTTACACCACTTTTTGTTGGGCTGGAGTCCAAAGACCTTGGAGCTCTGATGCAGTGTGAAAGGAAAAAGGCAGGCAAAGTCCATGAATGTTGAACTGCACACGGCCACACGCTGTACCTGTACTGCGTACTTTGTGATCGTCAGCAGCTCAGCACTTCAGCATGGCTGGCACATTTGTCAAATGTTACATCACCACAACAGCCCCCATGTTTGCATGGGAGCCATGATGCAGTTGTCAAATGCCATAAGATTGCACCTGCTCCGCCAACGAAGTCAGCACAGCTCGGTGCACTGCTCCTGTATATGATGGGCACCATTTGCTGTACTGCCACCTGCTTGCCACTGACTGCCTTGTTTGACTGTTGGGATGGATGACATGAGCACAGCCAGTTGCCCTGTCGCAATTGATCCACTGCGGGAGTCTGGCACGGCTGTCATGGACCCCAAGCCAAGCCCCTGAGTCGCCTCCTCATCAGCAAGCATCTGCCTGCTGCCGCCCCCTGCCGGAGTCTTGCCCTCCTCATCTACTGGCTGGGCTGTTGGTGTCTCAACACCGTGATCGAACCGTGCAATCAGCACGACCCCCACGACCAACAACACAACCCCGAGCGCGCGCGCCCAATGAAATCTGCGCTTTGCATAGCCCACAATCCCCAATGAGTCCAACACCTGTAGGAGAGTCATACATACAAGCACTAGGTCATTCAATGAGTATGACTTGACTGCAGAGAACCATACGACTTGTTTGGCAGCAGCATGGCAGTACTGGCTTATATAGGATAATGCACATGTGACATGTCCATGAGCGCATGCCTTCATGGTAAATTGACGCAGTGTGAACGGAGCACATATGGTGAGGGGAACCTGTGCACATGCCTGCACACTGCCACACACCAGGGCCGTGACCAGCTGTGCCGCCACAAACACACTGATGGCGTTTCCCGCGCCCAGCTTGGGAGCGAAGACGATCGTGGATGCAACATAGAACCCGCCCAGAGGCCCACCAATCCACGACCACCAGGGCGCACCTGCTGGTGCATGCGCATGTGCATCTGGTATGTGTGGCAACACCGTACAGCATGCATGTTGCACGACGTGATGCAAGCCCGTGACTCAGGGTCCAGTACAAACGCACCTTGCACCCCTGCCTTGGTCGGTCCCATTGACTTAACAGCGCCATAATCAACTGCGAAGAAAACTAGCAGGGCGCACAACCCAGTAAAAAACGAGACCACAGATGCGAATGATTTGCCGACATGCTTTCCCAGTGTCAAGTTAATCCCTGACTGCACAGCCAACAGAACGCCACTGATGGTCATGAAAATCCATCCTAGGACTATAGTCGCCTGCATTTAGAGTGCATAATTACTCGAGTGTTGCGCCTTCCAATGGATCTTAAGCATACACCAGGAGCTGGTGGCAGGTGTGTACTGTTCGAGTGAGGTTGAGTGTGCTGTACAGCCTGAGTGGCAAGTGAGATGGACTGTGTGCTGATATGGGTGATCAGTTGCAGTTAGACCGTCGACCAGGGGACCGCCCACATGACTTGGCAACCAGCAGGGTTTACATACACCACAGCTTCTCATATTCTCACGTACATTGGCTGCTCACTACATCGTGCCACTTCTACCCTAGGTACAGGCACAGGCCACCATCACGCACGTGCCACAGGCACACCATCACTTTTTCACAGGTGTACACACAACACCAGTGTACAGCAGATCATAGGGTAACCAGTCCTGCTGCTTGCGGCAAAGTTGAGCACAGAACACACCAGCACGAACGCACCACCACACACCACCAGCCATACCAGAAACATTAGCAACAAACTGCGGCAAACCACTCCTGCATGCCTATTACTTCAAACGCACAGAATGCTGCGGAACGCCTCACAAGCTGGTTCACAAGCATATCTGGGCACGCAAGCAACCACCGAGCAGGGAAACGTGCTCATGCAGCACCACAATTGTGGGCTCAGCCAAAGGTGATCTGCGACTTGCCGCCAGGGGGGGCCAGAACGCGGCTGGAGGGGCGGTCAGTGATGAAGTTGCCCACATTTTGCTGGCCACCCTGCAGTCGTCATGCAAGACATGGCGCGGACTTTTGGATGGCAAGAAATGCAACATCATTGCACTACAGCGTGCCGCACATTAGTCACCAAAAGCAACCAAGTGCTTACATGCAGCTGGCACCCTCCACAAGCGCACAAGGCATAGCATGCTGACAACGACGGACCGGTCGTGCGTAGTTGTTGGACAGCACGCCAGACTTGACATCATGTGTGGATGCACCTGTACAGCGTCAGTGTGTACGCACAGGGATGAAGAGGTGTGCTGTTCTGCATCCATGACTGCGTCATAATACCAGCAGACCACACCCATGACAAGCACGCACATGCAAACACATGCAGTCGTGCACCATAGCGTGCGAGCACAGGTCCTCTACCTCGCGCAGCCAAGAACACCATGACCTACCGTAGCCACCAGCCTTCATAGGAGAGGCCTGATAGTTGGTGGCATATGGCGCAGGTGCAACAGGGGGAGGGGGCGGGGCCATGGGCACGCCCGCATCACCAAACGTGATCTGGCTGCCACCGCCAGGGGGGGCGAGTACGCGGCTGGAGGGGCGGTCTGTGATGAAGTTGCCCACATTCTGCGTGGGGTTGCAACGGGGGCAGCAGCACACAGAGGGTCACATGGTGAACCGCGTGCCGGCACTGTGCTCGCAGTATGGATCCCACCCTCCCACCAGTGTGCTGCTCCACACACCTGCATGCCAGACGGACGGCTGTAGTTGTTGTCCATGCCATCGCCACGTGCAGGGCCACCCATTGCTGCATCCACCAGGTTGGGAGCAGGGATCAGCAAGCAACATGGGGAAATGTCCAGAGTACCACACAATGCAGGAGGCCGTGAGCATGGCGCTGCAGTGGTGACGAGTTACCAAGGTGCAGTTAGGACAGTGGACTGCAGCCACAGTGTGGTTACCTGCCAGGCCATAGGCCGCTGCAGGAGGCGCAGGCTGGGGGCCGGCGCCATATGCAGCATCAGATGCGCCGTCAGAGTAGATCTTGAGGTCCTGTCAGAGCAAAGCAAATGGGTGGCAAAAGGCAAGTCAGTGAATGGGCCACTGGCGACTCAAGAGGTTTTTCCCACTCTTTGACAGCGACTATATACAGTGTAATACGCAAAAGAACAGCCACTGCAACACATGATGCTGCAGGATCAGTGCCCGCTCACCTGGGTCGCGATCATGTGCTCCCCCAGGCGCTGGCGCAGCTGCTCCATGCCACCAGCAGGGGACAGGTTGCGGATGCGGCACTGTGAGCTGCAGGTGGAGAGCGAGTTCAATCTTTCAATTGCCATGAGCAAAACCTGCTCCTTTGTGCACAAGGTAGCCATTCCGGTAAGGACGTGGCACCACGACATGGCACTAGCATAGCCGTGAGAAGTAATTGTGGCGGCAGAGAGCAGACTCGACCGTACAACAATGGGGCCGCCAACACTGCAGGGGTTGTTGTTCTTACCGCAAGTCCTTCAGCATCAGGGGCTTGACCACAGCATCCACATCCAGCACCTGCTTGAACAGGGAATGAGGAGGCAAGTAGACGAACGCTTTGTTTGGTCTCCGGCAAATGTGCATTGCCAAGCAACTCTGGGAGGATGCCCAGCACGGTCATGTGCAGCGCAGCTGCACTCTCACCATCTGGTCCATGTGCTTCTGGTTAGCACTCTTGCCGTACACAGGCTCCGGGCCCTCCTTGGCCACGGTGGAGGGCAGGCGGTAGTCGCCAAAGCTGAGCTGCAGGGGCATTTGCAGAGGTGGGGGCAGGACAGTAAGATGCAGCAGCTCGATGCAGCAGTACCCAGCTGAAAAAAATACGGGTGGTTCATTGAATCATGACACCCCGAAGCAGGCACTCAATGAGCCGCCCGATCACCTGGGAAGCGCCTTGCTGGCCACGTGCAGCAGGTGCGGGAGCAGGTGCAGGAGGGGGCATCTGGTAGAACTGCTGCGCGTTCTGGCCAGAGTTGGCATTCGCCACCTGCAGTTGCCGCACCAGGGCCTCTCCATCAGCATGCCAGCGATGCAGACACACAATTTTTAAACACGCACTGAAGGCGACAAGAGCCTGTGCTTTGTGGGTGATCTGGCTCAGCCGCTGAAGAGGAGAGCCTTCAAGTCTAGCACTCACCAGCTGGTCTGTGTCACCCAGACCCATGCGCGCAAGCACTTGCTCAGCCGCGCGCACGGCCCCAGGGTTGTGGGGCTGCTGTGCAGGTGCGCGGTAGTCAGCTGCAGAGTCACCAAGCACTATCTGGCTGCCACCCCCCGGGGGTGCAAGCACACGGGAGCTGGGGCGGTCCGTGATGCGGTTGCCCAAGTTCTGGTTGCCCCCAGGACTGCGCAGACCAGGCGATGAGGACAGCGAATGAGGGAGGAGGCGGGCTAAGACAGCAACTTGCATGCTCAGGTCTCAACTACTTCGTGGAATTACCGCTGGTAGTTGTTCTTCGAGAGGTTTCCGTCACCACCATCATCTGTAACATCCACAACGTGCACATACATCAGTTTAGTTGTAGCACAGGACCATCAAGTCGACAGCTGTAGCATGCACAATATGCCATCATGCTCGCATGACAGCCAGCTGTCACGCACCATTTCCCTGGTCCAGCACGGTGAAGACCTTGGTGTTGTTTGTTTCCTGCATGTGTGCAGCCAGGCGCTGGCGCAACGCGTCCACAGCGCCTGTGTTTCAGATTCATGCACAAGGTGCGTTAGTGGATGCCATGGGCGGTAGATGCCATGCAAGCTCTTGAAAAGTACGTTCAGTCATGCATCAACGGCAAGGACACGCCTCACACACCAGCGGGGTTCAGGCCGCGAGCACGGCACTGCCCGCGCAGATCCTTGATCGTCAGGCCCTGTGGGGCACCAGGGCAAGTAAAAGTCAACATGATATGGTGTCATGATCTGACAGAACCACGGAGCCGCCCAAGCTCTGACCTGAAGGACGTCGCGAATGGCAGCGACCTCCATGATTGATCCTGGGTAACTACCCTTTGGTGAGCTGCATGTGAATGACAGGGAAACGCAAGAGCTAAGGCGTTCGGAACATGCTCCAGCATCATTCACAGCTCGAGACGGCCCCGCCAGCCTGACAGCTGACTGCAGGAGGAGTCCATCACGTCCCGAGACGTGGACGCTGGCCTGGTGAGGTGCAGAAACAGCATCATCAGCTTGCTTTGTCAGCGCACCTGCTGGCACTGCACAGGAACAAAGGGCTCGGTGCTTGCGCGCTAAACGGAGGTCTGTCTCCTGATCACTGCTACAGCGGACAGCAGCACGTGCCTAGTCAGTGGTAAAAGCTGTCTGCGACTCAGGTTCCCACGCTGCGTCAACGCGGTCCACACTAACGACCAACCACCCTGAGTGACTTTTTGCCACGGTAGCCTGGAGGAGGTTTTATCAGCTAAACATTACACAGCACCGTTGGAATGTAGTAGGAAGGATGTGCGACCCGTTCACCTCTCATGCACGCACGTTGGTACAGCCTGGGACTACTGCTCCAGCCCTACCGTTTCCCCTTGCCCTGCCTTTGTGCTGCCTGTTGCTTAGATGATATCGATGCTGCATGGGCAGGCCCAGCCTTCCCAACTTGCTGCTTGGTATGCAGGTGTATTTGGAACTGCTTGATCTTCTCCACAAGCAGAGCTTTCTCCTGGCGTAACCGCGCGTTGACTTCAAATCGTTTGGCAGCCCTGCATGCACCCATAGCGCAGCATGATCAGAAGCAGGCAGTGTTCTACACTGGGGCCAACAGCACATGATCCCTGCATCCGAATGTGCTGCTGATCAGCAACACACCTGTACTGCCGGCGTAGTGCATGGGCAACTGCAGTCTCCTCATCCATTGCACCACCATCTGTGTCAGCATCGTCGCCACATGGCGAAGCTGACAGCTGCACAGGTGCATTGGCAGGGATGCGCACGCCTGATGCCTGCAGCATCTCATCACACTCCTCACTTGCGGGTCGTGAGAGTAGCCGCGACAGAGCTGCCATGGTGATGCCGCGGCTGCCCTTGCCGCCCTTGCTGTGAACTGGCTGTGCAGGTGCAGGCACAAATCCACCGCGAGCAACACGTGCATGCATGAGCCCCAGGTCCCTAAGTGTGCCTGGTGCAGCAAGTGGGCCTGACAGCTGGGGCGCGTGTGGTGCCCCTGCCTGGCCTGGAGTGCGTGCATTGTGACCCATGGTGTTCAGGATCGACGCAGCTGCCTGAGCGACGTGCGGGTGATAGTGGCTGCGAAGGAGAGACAGCTCCCACATGCACGCAGCCAGAGCCCCTGCCTCCGATGGGTCAGGGCAGGACGCATCATAGGGCCGCCCGCCCACTGGCGCCTCACCCTCCCACTCCACCAAGGCCTGCAGCCGGGGGTAGCGCCTCATCAGCCTGCAATCATATAAAACACAGTGATCATGGTCAACCGTGATGGTCAACCAAGGGAGCAGATTGCTGCACAGTGCCTGGGTGCCTGCTACAGCCCTACGTCACATGTGTCAGATGAGGAGTCCCACCTCAGCACACAGCCCAGCAGTACCAGTGCTTCCCCAGGCCCTGCTGACAGCGCCATGCTGGCTGCACGCTTGGCGAATGCAGCAAGCCGTGCCATGTCGATGATCTTGGGCTCCACCAGCATCTGAGATCAAGTGCAAGAATTGAAGGAGCCTTGAGATGACTGCAGAACTAGAACGGTTCAGGTCATCTGGACATCAGTCACAAGTATTGAAGTATGTGTTTTTTTGTGGTTCTTCCCCAACAGGCAAGAGCATCCAGATCCCCCCACAGACATCATGTTCGATCAGCCAAGCCACAGCATGCTGGCCCACGTACCTGGCCCACCACAGCACCCAGCAGCACACACATGGGTTCTTCAACCGCCACCTGGACATCATGCCCATCGTGACCAGCAACTAGCCGGCCCCCCGCGCAGCTGGCAGCCAATGCTGCTGTCATGGGAGGGTCACACTTTTCGTCTGAGTCATCCGCATCTGCTGCCTGGCCATTGGGCTTGCCCTTGTGCTTGTCTTTCCCTGCCTGCGGCTGCTGGTGGTGATGCTGCTCATCAACCACACCGCGCATGGGCACGCTGAGCAGCGCCTCATAGAGTGTGGTGTAGAAGGCCCTGCAGTTTCACACCATGGCAACATATGAGATAAAGCATCACATGAACATGGCTGCATGACATCGCTGCCTCACAGACTGTTGTGTGTTCCTGGTGCAGGCTGCAGGCATACTGGTTGAAATCCTGGAGCAGTGCACTGACAAGCAAGGTCTGCAGCATCTCACTTGCGGTCAATGTTGAGCGCCTCGCCCTGGCCCCGCAGAATGTCTGATGCACTGGCCAACACACGCAACCGCTCCAGCAGCGGCAGCCCAGGTGCACGCAGCAGCTGCAACCGTTATGTCAGTTAAAGTGTGAAACTGGTTCAGCACGTCGTCAACCTCGCTGGACTTTGCGCCCCCAGACACCCCTCATAAAACCAGCCTGCAAGTTAGACAGAATGTGCTTGGATCACAACTGACCAGCAGAACCTGCCCATTCCCAATGTACCGCACCTGATGAAACACATCCATGAGGTCATTGAAGTACTCCACTGAGATGAGGTGGGTGTACCGCGCTAGGCCCTCCAGCACAGGGTACAGCAGGGGGTGCTTTGCAAGCATACGCTCACGAGCCACACCTAGCCCAGGAGCTGTTGCTCCTGCTAGGCTTCCCCCACCTGCTGCCGCCGCACCTTTCGCACCCTTACCGATGTTTCCCTGCTTGCCGCTTGCTTGCCCGTTCGCAGCTGGCGCTGGGGCCGCGCCCTTCACGAGCGGCAGTGTGGATGCATTATGTACATGCCGTGGGGTGGGCGCTGTGGCTGCTGCCTGTGATGACGGTCCTGACGAGGCTGCGGCCTGTTGACCTTGCCCACCTGCTGCTGCGTCAGGGTCTCGGGTGAGCATGGGGCAGGCCGTGCAGTTCTTCAGCACACGGAAGTAGATCTCAAAGAGTGCCTCCAGCATCTGGCTCTGCATCACTGCCAGTGCACGTCTGTCTGGCCCTGCCTCTGCCTCTTTGAAGTCACGATCCACCTCGTCATCTATCGCTGTGCGTGCGCGCTTCTTGGGCTGCGCCTTCTTGCCTTTCTTCGCCTGCACGTTGCTGTCCTCTGACGGGGGCTTGACCTCCGTGAACCGCAGCACTGACAGCGCCTGCACAACCTCAGGGGGGCACACGCACTTGCGCACGCGCACCAGGTCTGCCACCAGCTGCACTGCTTCCAGACACACGCGGCCCGCGGTCTCCTGCGATGCCAGAAGGGAGCGCACCGCATGGCACGCCAGCGTACGCGCCTCAGCATCAGGTAAAGCCATGAAAGGCACCAGCGCCTGCAGGAGGTCGGGACTGCGTGCAAGGTTTCAAAACCACCGCTCCAGTGAGGCAGACGCCCGGGCACTGCTGGCGTGCAGAAGCATCAGCAGCAGCGGCGGCAGCAGGAGCAGCTGCACATTTCCGGCACAAGTGCGAGCTGGACTGAACATACAAACGTGCACAACTGATCTAGCAAGAGTGGCAGCACGACAAAGGTGCTCACGTGTAGTTGAAGTGTGGGTGCGTGGTGAGCAGACCAGACATGCAGCGGACAGCCACACGTATGTGGGGGGCAGTGTGCGGCGGCTTGGACTGTGCTAACAGCTGCTTGAGGTATGCCTGGTAGTGCTTGAGAAGGGCTGACTCATACTCACGCAACCGCGCCACCTCCTTGCTGACCTGTGTAGAACATTGTGGCAATCAGCTTCAGCTTGAAGAGTCTACAACCAATGGCTTGAGGGCAGGGACCTGTATCATTTAAGTGCCATGAAGCTGGCTGCTGCGAACATCTTCACAGGGTGTACACAGTGTGACTGAACTGTGCACAGCTGCAAAGATATACTGTCTTACTTTGACTGCTGCCTCCTTCTCGCTTGGCGGCCGGATGCGATAGCCGGGCAGGATGTCCCTGAAGACAGCCAACAGGGACAGCATTGCCAGGCGAGACACCTGCGGTACCACCATTCCAAAACCCAAGTCAGTCATGCAAACACGGAACCAAGTGAAGGTGGGGCACATGGCCAACTGTATGGGATGCAGCCCCCATCCATGAGGCCCTGAGCAACCTTGGTTTATGATATTATGAAGCTGTTGCACTTCAACCAGGTGGGTGCTTCACCTGTGCATCCTCGTCTGCCAGGAGCCCAATCAGGACCTTCAGCTCCCCCACGGCCTCCTCAGGCCCAGCCAGTAGCTTCTGAGCTGACACAGCCATCGCCTCACGAGCTCGCGCACGGCGCTGCTCACGTGACTGCAGCTTCTGCAGTGCGGCCAAGGCCGGGGGAAGGGCAGCTTCTGCAGCTGCCTTTTCAGCGTGCTTGCGCTGCGCCTTCTCTTGTGCCGCTGCCTCTGCTACCTGTGCTGCCTTGGCCTCTTCCTTGGCTTTCAATGCCGCTTCCAGATCGTCCTCGACCGTGATGCCTGCAACCTGCACCAGCTCTGACGCTTTTGGCAGCTGCGCGCGCGGGCCGCGCTTGTCGTCACTCTTCTCAAACACCACGGCTCCCTCCAGTGTCTTGACGGGCAGCCCGCGTGACTTTGGTCCCTCCTCTTTGGCTGCACGCCGGGGCCCACGCTCATAGGCCTCCAGCCCGTCCATCTCATCATCCCCTTCCCCTTCACCTCCCGCATCGCCTTCCCCTGCACCCTCTGCCGCCTTGCGTGCTGCCTCTGCCTCACGCTTCTGCGCCTCCTTCACCGACCTGGCCAGTTGTTGAAATGGGTGCAAGTGAGCAGCAGGGAAGTGGGTATGAATGCGCATGGAACCATGATGCTGCATGCAAGTCACAGAGAACCCCAGCTGCAGGAAAGTTGCGCCGTCGGATGGGCAACGACTTCTCAGTTGCACGTACTTGTCGAGAGCGCCCTTATCTAGGTTCTTCAAGAACCCGAGCTGACGGCTGTGCTGTTTCACGAAGTCCACGTCCTCGTCACTGATCTCCAGCTCGTCATCAGTACCGGCTTCCTCAGGCAGGGGCACATCCTCACGCAGCGTTGCCTGCCGGACAAATGCCATTCAAGGACCCGTGCCTTGTACATTGCGGTTGATTTGAAGCGCGTATGGTTACGCACCTGTTTAGCCCTTTTGCGGCCGTCGCCCTTGGGCTTCCCTTTCCCTCCACCCCCACCAGACGGCTTTTTCCGCTTCATTTAAGAAAGTAAAAGATCGTTTGCAGGCGCGATGCGTGCAGCCTTGAGTAAAACCCTAAACCCTGTACTTAACATCAGTCCTTGCGACGCACGCTCAGGCCATTATTTGGAAGGCTGCAAGTCATCTTTGTCCTCATTTCAAAGTCGCCTGCGATGTGATCTGGACTCGTATTGTACTCCAACATGGTGGACTTGCGGCAGCGATGATTGTCACAACACGGAGTCGCAAATAGTGCATTTAATGGGCGTTTGATCTGTGCTAGGCGCCGGGTGCCAGCGGGTTTGCGCACCGCTACAAATGGCAGCTGTTGTGCAACCCATGGGGGTGAGAATAATGCTCTGTTGCACATAACATGAGTTGACAGCAGGATCACAAGCTCCACTTCCCACGTGTGCCGTGTGCTATGCAACATACAGCGTGCAGTTGCTGCATGCTGTGCCTTGAGCTCCTCATGACTGCCCTGAACGCAGGTGCCTGCTCCCACTGCCCGAGCATGGCTGAATGTGGACCGCCAAAACCGTACGTGCATGGCCTGCACGAGTTTGCATTTATGTGGCATCTACCAGAGTGTGACCCCTGCTCGCATCACTGCTGTGCACTGCCAGAGCTGAGCACCAAAGACTGGAAGCAGAACACGGAAGAGGGGAGGTGGCAGATGAAAGAGCGGTGAGGCTGTTGTGCGGCCAACTGTTTTAATTTCTATCACAAGCCCAACCAGCTTCAGTTCTGTGTGGAACGTCGAGCCTCAACCTCAACACATCTTGATTCCTTTACGATGCACAGCATGCCTGGCCGGCCCAGGCACAGTTTACATGCCCACCTGTGACTGTGGTGGTTGTTGCATGTGTCCATGCGGGTGCAGCTACAAATACATCATGAAGGAGGTGGATGTGGCATGTGGAGGTGCCATTGAGGGCTTCCATGAACGGCCTGTGCAGTTCATGGACGTGTGCTGTTGCCCTGGAGGCTTCTCAGAGTATACCCTTCTAGCCCTTCCCAAAGCACGGTGAGAAGGAAGGACTGCTACAGTGTTGTTAGGTCCTGGCAGAATGCAAGGCAGTTTGCTCGCAGCTTCCTGCGGCTGGTCTGTTGTTTGCAAGGGTCCGAGCATGAAATCGTCATAGCTCAGCAAAGTCACACAGTTGACAGCCTATTCCTATGGCTGCTCTAGCCCGCCCGGCCCCACTCCATAACACTTCACTGCCCAGAAGTAGCACGCATCTTTCAGCACAACACCCGGTAATCACCGACACGGCCCTCATAAACAGTCTGAACCCCTCACCTGATCTGCTGTTCCCACAAGTCTGCACACTGGGCTCACATGTGAACAGAGGTGGTGTGCATGGCCACTTCGCCTGGCAGGGGTGTGGGTTTGTCCCTACCTGTGGAGCTGGGCGGCCACATTCCCTCATGGGATGCGTTCAACCAGCATGACGGCACCAGATGCCCCTGTGTGCTGAAAGATGACTCACGGTGAGGCGTATCCCACAAATGCTCATGTCGTGCATCAGATCAGGTCAGGGTGATTGAAACGGGTGGCGATCCATATGTGTTCCGGTGGTTGTCAGCTGATGCCCATGTGGGTTGCTGTGCAAAACCCACGCCAGGCATGTCTGGACTTGGTTGTGGTCTCACGCCCTTGCACCCCTTCCAGATCGATGTCCTCGACATCATGCGCCATGTCTCAAGCCTAGCACCATGTTGCACTGAGATTTCTGCCCCTGCCACACTCTGTGCACACACTGATCAAACTCTGCGCAGGTATGAGATGCACTTTGTGGACGTGACCACAGTGGCAGGCACCCTCTTCTGTGGCGACATGTATGCTGGGGACATCAAGCCTATCCAGGCGCTCAAGAAAGTGGCCAACCCCGGTGAGCGACTGATGTGTGACGGTGTGTGACTGATGTGTGATCTGGAAGCCATGTGACTGATGGTGTGTGACTGATATGTGACTGTGACTGATGGTGTGTGACTGATGTGTGACGATCTGGAGGCCATGCACACTGTATCTTCTGTACTGGGTGAATGGCGAGGTGTCAGCATACTGGCACCCAAGCGCATCCGCTCCCTTATGTGCTGCTTTTGGTGGATTTACCCCCCACCCCACCCCACCCCCGGATCTCGGCAGCTTGTGTGGAACCTCTGATGTGTTGCAACCTTACTCTCTGGGGCCGAAAATCGTCTGATCTGTGCTTGCAGCTATGGTGCCTAAGGAGATCCAGAACCAGTGTGACTTTATGATCCTGGATGGTTCCTTTCTGGGCGGCAAAGCAAACATCTACATGGAGACCAAGTTCAGCAGCGATGCACAGGTGTAGTGCTGCACTTCCGTTGACATGAACATGTTGTCTGACTGTTCCTGTATGGCCGACCTGCTTGTGCACACACAACCTGTGCCTCCATGTGCTTGATTTGCTTGCACTCGCCTACATCTCGGTGGCCCATGGAGCCATGATGCACACCAGCCGTCATGCAGCCTGCGAAGCTCGCATCATGGGCTTGCATGTGCAGCATCCAGTCTTCCTCCCTCTGCTATGCGCCTGCCTTCACCAGTTTGTTCATTTCCTGCTGTGCAGAACCCTGCGTTCAACGTGTACGTCAACTTCATTGCAGCCAACCAGGTGCGGCCTGCTTTGGCTGTAACAGTAGCCTTGCTGCGCTTTACATTTTCAATGGAGCATGCCATTTTTGTGTGATTCTGTCTGACCGGGAGCAGCCATGCATCCATCATCAAGGTGGCGCACTTGGGCACCACGCCGTGTCTGCGCAGGCACTGCTGGCTGCCCAGCTGGCTATCATGGCCAGCAACCTCAAGCATGGGGGCAATGTGGTGCTGCGCATGAGCATGACATGGAGCTACTTCACGTGAGCCTGGTTGTGTGCGTGTTTCCCCTGTGCACACGTTGTTCAGGCATTGTTTCCCGTGCACAACCCCTTGGCAGATGTTGTTTATTGTGCCTGGAGTTCAATCCATGCATGGTGGGGGCACAATCATGGACAACGCAACTTCACTCAGCTTGCAAAAGGAATGGCAAGCGCTCCCAGGGGCGTTAGGGACACTTCCACGCAGGCAGTGACACTCAAGTGTAAAGTGCATGCACACAGTTCTTACTGCGCTGCATTTTGTGCCTCTGTGCCCAGGATTGGTGTGCTGGCGCTGCTGCGCCGCGTATTCAAAGGCGACATCATCAACTACAAGCCGCGCTCCTGCCATCAGGTACAAACAGGCAGTACAGGCGGTACGGCAGCATGCCAGCTGTCACATGGGCGTGTGTCCCGCTAATGCGCGCTGGTGCCGAAAATGGATGGTAGTCACCTGCGTTGTGATATGGTTCACCAACGCAAGTTTCCTGTGCACGTGCCAGGATGCGATCTCCTACTACCTGGTGTGCTACGACTTTGACCTGGTCAAGGCACGGCAGCTGCGCTTCAAGGAGCGGATGGTGGAGATGGTGAACAAGCTGCGGGCAGGCGGGCCTCAACAAGAGTTTGTCAACTTCCCAGAGGTTGGTGCCGCGGTCTGCTGTGTGCTTGCACCCTGGGGTGTGCCGGCAGTTTCGCTGCAGCTGATGTGCTGAGGTGTGCTGGCAGCGCGGCACTTGCGTTTGATCCACATGCAGTAACTACAAAGACATGACGCTTGTGAATGACATTAGCCAACCACTGATGCTCTCGTGGCACTCTGCCTTTTGTGTCCAGGTCCCTGAAGGTCAGCCAGCTTCCATCATGCGCTTCTGGGGCCAGGCCATGCTGGTATGACCCCCTGCAGGCACACAGCATAGCCATGTCTGTCCCACAGCGCTGTCCCGGTGGTCTTAATGCGTGCACTTTGTGCAAACCGCGCTTATAGCGTCTTTAGGGGTTTAGCGTTTAAGCCCTAACTCTCATACTAATCATCACATGCTTGGTACCAGGCTTTCAGCTGTGTGCCGCACGAGCACATCAGGCTGTTGAGCACAGCGTGTCATCTGCCAACCTGTGATCACCCCTCACTCATCCTCTTTGCCTGTCATCTTCAGCGCATCATCATCATGCACGCCGTCACTCTCCTCAATCCATGCACTCCCTTGCAATCCATGCACCAAATGGAATGCATCGCACCACAGGTGTACCACCTGCCCCTGTGGTTGTTTCGCAAGCTGAGTGAGGAGGCACTGGATGAGAAGCTGAGTGAGATAGGGGGCCACAAGGCAGGCAGGCCTCGTCCCTGCTGGCGCCACTTGGTGTTCAAGAACACACGGTGCGGCATGCGCACTTGTAGCAACCGACTTTTCGTCCGTAACTACCGTATGTATGCATGGCTGTGGCTGCACATCAGGTGGCACATCCACAGGTTGCAACCATTGTGCTGTTATATGATGCATGCCATGGTGGGGCTATCGCCGTATGGGCTCAGGCCTATCTATGTGCAGAGTTGTTGTTCAGGGGCGGGTGCCTCGGCGTGGTTCCGAAGTCCCAGCGGCCGGTCCCAGTGATTAAGTACTGACTTGTTGCATGCTCACCCCGCAACCAGCTGCAACCAGCTGCAAGCCGCTGTGATGTCGTGCTGCATGCTCCATTCCTTGCAGGCTGTTAAGATGTGGCTGTGCTAGCATGTGCTGGTTTGATGCGCAGCTCTCCTTATGCACTGCAGGTGGTCCTGCACGCCGGAGATGTGCACTATGGGAGCACACACCGCAGCGGAGCTGCATGTGCTGATCAAGGTAAGAGGACTCAGCATACAATGAGTGCTGGTCAGACATGAATGGGGACAGGGATCGCAGTTTAAGCGCGCATAGCCGTGTAAATATGATGATGATGATGATGATGATGAGAGCAGGGACGTGGACATGCGCATGAACGTGCACATGGGTGTGCACAGATTGTCTCTTGACGCTCCTGATTGGGGTGTGTTGCGTGGCACGCGTCATGTCAACCTAGACATCCGGTGCGCACTCTGTGCCATTGGTTTGTGCAGAAGGGTGCCGTTGGTTTGTGCAAAAGGGTTGCCTTGGTTATTGTGCTTGATTGGCACAGGTGGCCTTCAACCTGCTCCAGGGGCGGCTGCATTTCCCAGTCAATGAGGCGGGACAGCTGGCACCAGGCCAAGGCAATACACGTGATGAGGAGAATGAGGTGTACCAGAAGGTGAGCAGTACAGGCAGGCAGTCAGTACATTAGTGGGTGGCCTATCTATCCATGTGGCTTGCTGCCAACACTTGTATAGTTCTGCAGTGCACACACACTCTTTCAAGCTTTTCAGAATTACACATGACTGTCAGTTCTGTCTCTTCTTGGTTCTTTTGCATAGCCGGCTGGGGCCATCCGTCGCACAGCATCTTGTTGCCCTTTGCCACTGAGCTTGCTGCCTTTGCGGTGCACCCACCACTACATGCATGGCATGTCATCTGTGCGAACTTCCCCGTGTGATGCCCCTTGTGGCCCTGGTAGGTCTGTCCCTCTGAATAACTGCCTGTCTGTCTGTCTGTCTGCCTGCCTGTGGCTTGTGGCAGGTGACTGAGTGGCTTTGTGAGCGGCATGCCGTGGAGTTGGCAATGGCCCGTGACCAGGCACACCGGCTGAGCCTCCAGATGGTGTATGGCATGCAGGCCGTGCCCATCGCACAGCAAGTGCGTTCTGGTCTTGGGCTTTTCGTGGGCACTGAGAACATGCGCTCATGGTTGGGGTGTCATGCCGGGTTCCCTCAGTTGCAACCCTGCTGGTTGTGCAGCAGCAGCTTCTCCTCCCCACGCAGCATGTTAATGTAGGTCGTGCTGAGCAGCGTGTACTCATGATATACATATAAGATATAGTATCCCACTGCATGCTCGAACATGCTTGCACAGGTGTGGCAACACATGCTCCAAGTTGCGGGCAATGAGTGCCTACAGCACTTCCGCGCCGTGATGACGACTATGGGAGGTGGTATGCTTGGTGGCATGGCCGGCATGGGGCGTGGGCGGGGCATGGGTGGCCAGCAGGCGCTGCTGGCAACAAGCATGCAGCAGGTGCGGCAGCTGTGCCATGGCGCGTTCAGGTTTCTAAGAGGGTCAGTTCCCCGTTGGTTGTGCTCTTGTGAACCATCTGGGCCATGTCATGCGGGCCCTCCAGGTGGCATGGGTGCCATGGGCCGCGTGTTTGCAGTGTCGCAGCACAACAGGGTGGCATGGCACTTCTGACAGTAGCTCCTCTGATCAATGCAGCCGGACGGTGATGCCATGGTGCACCCCATGGGACGCACTGCTACCTGTATACTGCTGCGCAGGCCATGATGCTGCTCAAGGGCGGCCCAATGCGTGGGCCCGGGGGCCTGCAGGGGGCCGGGGGTCAGGGCACCGGGGGCCGGTTCGGGCCACTGGCAGGCGGCCGCGGGGTGTCTGGTGTGGCGGGCGGCCGAGTGGGTGCAGCCAGTGGCCTAGGGGCTGCTGGTGGCCGGGGTGTGCAGCGCACCGTTCGCGCATCTGGCCCCCAAGTGTCGCTGGATGACCCAAATGTGGTGCTGGTGGGCGGGCGGGGGGAGGACGAGGGGCCAGGGGGAGGGCCAGAGGCTGGTGCTGGAGCTGGTGCCACAGTGGAGGATGAGTTTGGGGATACGCTGGCAGAGGCAGACATTCTGGGGGAGGAGAACAAGCTGTCGGGGTACGTACTGCCCTTCATCACACTGCAGCCCGATGACATGGCATCGCATGAGGCCCTGGTCGAGTACCTGGGGGGTTAGTGCGTTTGTAACCACTGGATGGGCACCACGGATGGGCACCAGAGATTTGCATGTTCGTATGATTATGGCGTTGTATGACGGTTGTGTTCATGAATGAGGGCAAGAATGCATTGTTGCAGCACGTCTGGCTCTGATGTGGACGGAGTGGGTGCAAAAGGCTACTCCGGATGGGTGTGAGACTGTGGTGCACGGCCAACCGGATTGTGGCTGTGCGGAGTGAGGGCGTGCATGCTGCTTGATTCAGGACGTGGTGCATCAGGACCTGCACACCTTTGATGGTTCTGTTACAGCCTCGCATATGTGGTCTAGCGGCAGATGTGCCACGCTTGTTTTCACACCTAACTAAGTGTAAGCAGCACCGGAACGATGGAGACAGCTTCCTCACACGCTCCTCACAACCCCAGTGGTCACCACCCTGCGTGAGAGCCCAGCCATGAAATCTCTCCCACTCAGGACTCCTCCACTTGATCCGCGCCGCTGGCCTGCATGCCGCAACTGCACGAAGTGCAGGCCACGGCAAACCTCACTTGTGTCACACTTCAAGCACCCTGTGTATGGAGTGATTGAGCTGGTGCGGCAGAGCAGCATTAATGAAACTATGTGCCTATCTGAAGCCAGTGACAGTGCAGGCGTGGCCTTCAAGTCCCTCACCCAATGACATGAATGCAACCAAACAGTCTGAACCTGATTTTGGGACCTGAATCGTCGCTCCCGTCACTCTCACCTGCACAACCTCTAGCACTGTGCCTTTCCCGCAAGGCACCAGCATGTGTCCCTCCACAAGCACGACCTGACGCCATGGCCCAAAAACACAAGCCCAGCGGGCATGCCCCGTGGATCAGAGGTGTCAAAGCAGCAGTAACAACGTCTGTGCATGCAAAGGTCTAACAGCTGTTCTCCAAACTGTCAGCACCACCACGCGCCATACAGGAGCTGTGCAGTAATGCAGTGGTTGGTGACGAGGCAGCTCATGCAGTCGCTTCCATGCAGCACACCCCTCACCTGTCCTTGGGCCAGCCGCGCCATGGCTGACCTGGGTATGTGCATCACGTTGACGCCTGGTGTACTGCAGCAATCTCCTGCATCACCCTCCTGTGCAACTGGGGATACTACACGTGTCCGCAGCACCTTCACATCCAACTGTGACCAGCCTCCACCACCACCATCATTGCTGCTGGTGCTGCTGCTGCCACTGCCACCACCGCTGCTCCAACTGCCACTGCTGCTGCTACTACTGCTGCTGGTGCTACTGCTGGTGCTACTGCTGCTGCTGCTGCTGCTGTCGCCGTTATGGCTGTCATTTGAGCTAACACTGTCGTAGATGCTGCTGCCATAGCTACTGTTGTCACTGTGGTAAGCTGACGCGGGGTCCCTCACCTGAAGAGTCATGCGGGTGCCTGGCCAACCTTCCAGCGCCCGCACCTGCGATCCAACGCCAGCTCAAGCCACATCCTTGACCTTGCAAGTGCCAAGTACAAGTGCAAAGTACAGTGCATAGCGCCCTCCTTCATGCGACCCAACCCGTGGTGCCTAAGGAGGCCAGTGTGTTGGTACCGTGGCAGCAGCCGCACCTTGTTGTGTACTGCAAGTGCCGGTTGCGACAGGTCTATCATCCCTTCTTCCTTCGATAGCTACGATGGCACAAGACAGACCAGTTGAATGGTCTACTATGCAACGACCACAAGGTCATCAACCACCATATGCACAAAGCTGGCAGTTACCATTGTTTCGCAAGGCGTCATGCACGAACGTTCATACAGTACATACCTTTGGTGCATGTGTGGCCTGCGCTTCATCCTGTGGAACAGCCAGCTTGAGCCCTTCACCGGACAAGACCTGAACGCAGGCAAAGTCAACTTAGTGCACACCGCACCACACAGCCCTCAGGCTTCGTCATGCAGAGGTACTGATAGGTCAAGTTAGTGCGCTGCAAGTTAGAGCACTGCATTGCAAGACCCTGAGGTTCTGCCAGTACGTCCTGCAGCGTTCGCAAAGCAGCAGGACAGCACTGGCAGCACGCGCACCAGCGGCATGCGTTCCAGCAGCATCTGAGCCCCCAGGCGGAACAGGCGGTGCGTCAGCCCCAGTGCTGCCTCATCAGGCCCCACATGCACCCGTGCTTGAGCCAAAACAGGTCCGGCGTCACACTTAAGCACACTGTATGCCAAGCTCACTCCCGTCTCTGTGACGCCATCCTGTAAGGCGCGCTGTACAGGCGCTGCGCCCCGGTACCTGTGTTTCAAAGTGGCAGCATGGGAATGAATGCCGCCTGGTTGTGATCGTGCAGTGTCACAGACGCCAAGGCCGCATGACAACAACACACGAGGCACCGTTGCAAGCCGAGCAGCAAGCAGCACGCCTTAGACCCCCTCAGATATGCAAAGAGTAAAATAATAGCGCAAAAGAACATGGCATGTTGTGCTACTCCTTACTTTGGCAGCAGGGATGGATGGATGTTGAGTGTGCCAAGGGGTGGCAGGTCCAGGAACCGCTGCACACAAACATATGGGAGCCACACATGGTTGGCTTTCAACAGACTGATCATGCACAAGGAAGGGGCAGGTCACCCCACCTACAGGGCAACGCCAGTACACACAAGGTGTTGTTTGCTCACGGTTGGCTCCCAAACTCAGGTGTGAGTGCTCCCACCTGAGGCAGAATGCAGCCATACGCAGCTGTGAGGCATAGGTCTGGTCGCACCTCCTGCTCCAACTCCCTCAAGAAACCCTCCTGTGAATTCCAGTTGTCACACATGTGAGTGATAACTGGATGGAGTTGAACCGACCAGCCTGTTGCCTGCTGTGCTGACTGGCGGTGGGTCAAGGTTGATGAGACACGTTTGGTTGAGAAGCACTCGTGCTACAACTGGCCCAACAGCAACAGGTTCATCCCATCTTTAAACACCAGCCCTTTCTCATCACCAGACACCACATGACACACCTCTCGTGCATTAGCCGGGCACAGCACACGTGGTATCCCAAGGTCACGTGCAGCCGCCTCCACTGGAGATACATGATGTGCCTGCAATGTGCCGAGATTCAGGTGATGGTTGCGGTTTCTGGCCAACCATGACGTTAGCTCTCACAAAAGCTCAGGGAATCAGCATGATTGCTAGGCATGATTGCCTTTAATAAGCTTCTTGTGTGGTACGAGCGCGTGCCTCACTTGAGATGCAACGCACACTTAAAATGACAAAGGTGAAAAGGTGACAACACCTGCTCAGGCATGCAGACGTAGCCCGGGGAACGTGGTGTTATTGCTACCAGCTACTTGCCCGTCGCACGGCTTGGTCTGGTATGTGCCACGTAGCGACAGAAAGGGATGGGTGCCGAGCTGCGCTGCCACCTGGCATGCTTCCACCGCCTCTGGTGACGACAGCGGCCACCTAGCACCATCCAGCACATGGCAGCCGACTCATGCTGCCATCATGCGTTGCTGAACAGGAACAAGTGTGGCCGCAAGCATGCCCACACATACAGCACAGCACAGCATCAGGAAGACGCAGCACCTGCAGGACTGCTTGCTCGTGTTGTACATGAGATGAGTGCCACAAGCAGGATTCCGCAGGCTCTGCCATTTCCATGCCCATGGAGCCCCACCTGGAACTCTGCCTGAGGCAGGTGCGATGCGCTCACCAGCTGATGTAGAACGTCAGCGCTGAACTGCATGCACAACCACCGCAGCAGCCTGGCGCTGGAGGCACCGCATTGACTCCGATGGCAAACGCACATGGAGCTGCATGGATGCCATGCATCATGGACACTGAACCGTTCGCGCACCGCGGGTGTCCCAAGAAACACCAGCTTCTTTCTTCCGCCCCCGCCAGTGTCCCGTTCGGATTCACTTGACGCAGTGCTGATGCCCGCGGATGGAGGAGAGCTATGAGCTGTGCGCATGGTCGATGTCCATTGTTGCAATCCGGGCAAGATTGAACGCACATTGCAGGCAAGCGAGATTTGCTGCAGCACTGTGCACAAATTCAAAGCCATCAGCGGGCTACATGTGGCAACAGCTGTGCACAGCGCCCGCTGCACAGTTAATGCCCGATCAATACATGAAGAGGATGTCAGCTTGTCAGGTGCATCCGCCATCTTCCAGGCACTACAGATATGATGTAGGACGAAGTTGATTGAGCACTTACCATCAGGCTGCCAGGCATTCACGACGCTCATTGTGAAGTACATTGCCAAATCCCATCATCACCCGGCATGATATATACGCCCTAAAAAGTATCTGACCTGGAAGCGACTCATGACCTGGAAGGCAACCACAGCTGTTGAAAGCATGAAAGCGTAGGTCAGTAGAGAAGGATCAGATCAGTCGTGCGGGCTGCAAACCACGCACCATGGACCTCCTGCGCCGGGTGGCCACCGGTTGTACCATGAGCCAACACTACTTTTCTATTTGTTGTGCTACACAGGGGGACACATTGACACCGACTGCGGCCGAACAAAACGCACTTGTCCATCCTCCACTGTCCACTGTCCATCCTCCTTCCTCCAATGTTGTGCTATCAATTACATAGTTCCTGCCAGCTGCGGCGCTCAGTGCAGTATTAAGGACAGATCGGGCACCCATGTTGCTCAGGTGGTTGCGCTCCCTATGTGGACACGAGACGCAACGCCACGAACCAGCACGGCAGCCTCCTGTGGTCTCAGGTCGTGAATGGCTTGAGCACCGGAGACTTGCCCAAACGGGTGTGCGACCAAGCTATGCCATCGATGCTGCGCCTGACAGCCCTGGCTTAATCTTCGCACAGAGTCTGCCGCACAGCGAGGGCGGGGAAGGTGCTTCGGCTGGCCTCCCACAGCAGCAGGTTGACGCGCAGCTGCAATCCCCATTACCACTGCGCACAGTCAACGCAGGTAGCTCTTTGGCCTCAGCAGCACACTCCTCAGAGGCAGCCCTGGATCTGGCGCTGATTAGCATGCGTCTGGCGGGGGGCATGGGTACAGCTGCGGCCGGACCCGTGCAAGCACTCATGCGCGTTCAGCCTGGAGCAGTGCCGGGTATGTTCCATTATCAGCATGATGATGCAAGCCCCCATGGGCGCGTGTGTGCACAGGATCCTTCCATGCTGTATGCCAGCTTTGCTTATGCTCAAATGGCCAGGCACGGAACGCCGCGTTGCACTGGCATTGGGCAGGTCATGTTGCCACTGCTGCGCATGCGTCACGTCACGGGTGTGTGCACTGCATGCGGCCACAGGTGCACCTCCAGGGGTAAACCGAGCACTGATAGAAACAGCGGCGGAGAGCGCAGTGGATGATATGCTGCGAGCCTATGGCCATCCCCCGGCTGGCTCGCAGCCAGCACGCGGTCTGCCAGCCGGTGTGCCGTCCTACTTTGCAGCACTGGAGGAGGACATCTTTGCTCTGCCCATACAGCCATCCCCGGTTGGGTCACCCCGCCCCAGCCCCCAAGGCTCCCACCTCAACCGGTCCCTCATGGATGTGCTCAGCACACAGAGCCCCTTTGGCACCTCCCTACCTCCCACCCCGAACCCCGCCTCGGTGTACCGCGTGGACACCGGCAGTACGCCGGGCACCCCACACAGCATCCGCTCCTGCCTGTCTGCCCCCAACACGCCCAGGGGCGCTGGCGGGGCAGCGCACACGGGCGGCCGCAACTGGGCCGCGAGGCTCATGGTGCGCCGCTGTGCAAGCTCCCGGGGTATGCCGTACCCTGAGGGACAGCGGCTGCATGACCGGGCCGCCCGGGCCGGCAGTAGCCGCCCGCCACCGTCCCGCACTGCCAGCGGCACCTGGCCGCACCGTCGGCCGCCCTCAATCCCACGCAGCAGCCGCTCCAGCCGCAGCAGCTTCTTCAGCCGGCTGCAGAGGGGCGCGGGGGAGGAGGGGGAGGAGGGTGCGGCCGAAGGCGTCCACTCCCCGCTGCTGCCACGGGGCACATACGGGAACAGCAGCAACGGCAGCGGCCAGGGGCCGCATGGCCACGTCACAGCCTCACCACGCAGGCGGTCCTCGACAGGTGCTCTCGTGCTAACGCCCTTACTGGGGGGCCCTGTGCTGCCCTCCCCATCTGACAACGGCTCACAGCAGTCTCACGAGTCACACCTGGGAGCCCTGGGCACCCTCATTGCCAGTTCAGAGCGCAGGGTGCAGAGGTCCATAGGGCCCGCCTGGCTTCGCTCCAATCCAGCTGCTGTGACCACCACCCACCCGCCCATGTATACCCATGCGCATGCTGCAGCGGCGGCGGCTGCAACAGCCATCCCAGCCCATTTTGCCACACCCGCTGTGCCTGCCGTTGCGGGTCGAGCTCCTCCCTCACCCACCCCTACCATGTCTGGCCGCACCACCCCGCCCCTCATCCCAGCTCACGCGTACATTGCGCAGCGCGCGCTGAGCCAGGGCGGGGGGCAGGCCCAGCGCAACGGTTCCCCCACTCAACGCGCGTCGACGACCGGCGTGCCCCTGCCGCCGTTGGGCGCATCGCCACTTGGGGCGCCTCCCCTGGGTGCGGCCTCTTTAGGCCGCAAGGCAGGTCACTCCTTCTCAGGGGCCTTGCCTGTTGTGGGGCGCCCGCCCACGCGCCTGTCGCGCACGCACATGGTCGTGCAGTTTTCGCAGTCCCAGCCCCTGGGGCCACGGCCGGGGTCTTCACCGGGATCACAGCAGCAGGCGTAGGGTGAGTGCAACTGTTTGTGCTGGCAATCTGGTGCAGCTGGCCGCATGAAGCAGGTGTTGTGTGGTGTGTGCTAGGCACATGTTGATGCTTCTGGGCAGTACATCAGGTGGCACATGTGCTGTCGCTGTATTGGAGAGGAGTTGCTGGCAAGCAGGCTGTGGCAATTTGTTGCCTGAGACCCAGACCCAGAGACCCAGGAGTGGTGTAGTGTGCACAGGTGCACCTGTGCATGGTGCTAGAGGAGTTAGGCATGCGGGGCACCAGCATGTGGAAAGCACGCGCGCTACATTGTTGTTCCTCAGTACCTGCATGCATTGATGGACTTTATTGAGATGGGATGAGCAGTGAGATGCATACAGGCCTGTTGGGTGGGGAGTGTGGACCCCTGGTTCAGCACATGCTGGCGCTTCATGCTGTACCCATAGTAGCATCAACTCATGCACCGGGCCGATGGTGGGTGTGCATGCATATGCTAAGTAGACACGTAGCGATGACCCACCAAGACATGGATCACAAGGTACTATGCAAAAACACGGAAGGCACGTTATGCAGCATAAGCCTATCATCAAGAGCATGCAACTGCCTTGGTGGGTACGCAGTGTATCACCAGAGCAGGTTGCCGCTGGTTGCTTCTCTGAGGTTGGAGCAAATGCGGTCCGTTGTACGAAGAGGCACAATGAGCGCAAGCTATGCGCACCTACTTGTTTGGGTGGTGGAAGATTGATTTCATGGCGGGATGTTTGCGCATATCTGCGCGCTTTGTGTGACGGCCCTCATTGCTCACGAGGTGTGTTGTGGCTTGTCCAACAACGGATAACTATGCGCACCAAACAGTTGCTGTCGCATGGCCAATGGTTCTTGCTTTTGTTCTGTTGTGTGCTGAGCGAGCTTGGCTTTGGTGTTTGCACAACAGTCAAGGGTTGTGGGGTTTGACCCAGGATACTCCAGGTTCTTCCTGATGCTTGGTTGGCTTGTGCCATCCACCTGCTGCAGATTGGCAGCAGATTTTGAGGGTCATGGATTGTCTCTTGAGGGCAGGAGACCGTCCTGGTTGGGCAGCTGAGTTGCTGGGTTTGTGCATGCCTGTGAGCGCGCCCGCTGTGTCGCTGTCGTCATACCATATGCTGCGCTCTATGAGTCACAAGGTGCTGTTTGGATGCCGCAGCAGGAGGCAGTATGAAGCAAGCTGCGATGTGCTTCTTGGGATGCTTGCAGCCCGGCTAGGTCTTATGCTGTGCCGATTCAGGCTATCAAGGGGGCGTCACTGGGGGGCGTACAAACCTACTGGTCAGGCCCTGGGGTTACCCGCTATCGGCTATCTCATTCACATACCTACTTGCATACGTCCGGGTCGTGGTTCCAGTGGGCAATGGTTGATCTGGGGGATGGTGCGTTGTAGCCTCAAACAAGTGTCATCAGGAGAGCCGAGCACTTGCTCCAGAGCTTCTGATGTTGGAGACCTGCAAGCGCTCATGGCCACATGCAACGCCTAACAGGTGTTGGTGTGAGACATCAAGGCCTTTGGGTTGTGTGAGAGGTGCTGGAGATAGGATGTCACACATCTGATCGTGTTTGTGTGTGTATGGTGGTGGCTGTGTTGGGTGAGGGCAGGGTCGTGCCGGTGCCTACTGATGCAAAGACAGTGCACAAACTGCAGCCTCAGTGTGCCCTGGGTGTAGCCACGTCGGTTCTTTTCCTTTGATTTCCAGGTGCTTGCACTGCAGAGATTGAATCACCCGCACTGCGTCAACACAAGTACATGACCGGCACTGCTGCACTGAGAACTGGCAAGGACATTCTGGGGACCTGACTTAGCACATCAATCAAGAGGTCATCAGGACGTCGTGGAGAGGTGCTGCCGACTGCACGAGGATTGGTGATGTATGGCTCATGACCACCGCGGCGTATGTCGCGCCAGAGCCGGTCGAATGGTTGATGTTCTGCACGTTGAATGCACAGTGGTTGGGTTGGGGGCGACCAATAATCCACCGGTCGTACAAGAACTCGGTAGTAGACCCTGATGGCAGGAACGCATGCTTCAATGCGGTGACCTGCACCCATGCCCAGATGCTTGGTCCAAGGCTTGCTCCTGGCAGGCGTTGGGCCAGGGTGCAGGTGCAAGTGATGATGGCAGCGGCTGTGATGATTCACAGTGCTGCAGTGGTCCAGGGTGTGGTTCTTGGGGGCCGAAGGTCGGGGATGGTTGGCGGTGAATGGATGGCGAGCGTGCATTGAAACAAGAGGGCATGTAGCAATGATGAGATATAGTAGGAGCATGGGCAGGATGAGCTTGGTACACACTGTAGTTGAAGATGGCAGACATGATGCAAGCGATAGAAGCTGAACATCTGTGGATGGACATGGAAATTTACATAGAACATAGAACAACCGTAGGCTCACATCAACCACATACAATCAACACTGGAAACAAATCCAAAGCACTGGATCTTTGTAACTCTACAAGATTGATCACGTAAAATTGAAGCCTTGCTGCACGCTTTTTGCGCATGGGCAGATCTATCATTGTGTGCCATTCTGGCCGCGATGTTTTCAGCCCAACAAGTGCTCAAATTCTTCAGTCCAGCAGTACAAATGCCATGGAATGTTTGCACTGCCAAACATCACAAGGCATAACTAGACCGTCTATGCGCCTAAGAGCAGGGCAGCAGTACAGTGTAACTGTACTGCACGTGTCACAGGTCATCATGTGATGCAATGCTACTGCCGCTGCTGCTGTCGGCAAGTGATGCTCGCGTCTTGCGTGTGCGGTTGCTGCCTCCATACTGCCTCCACAACCGAGCAGCACGAGCGGCAGATGCAGCAAGGCCTGCAATGCGCCGTGCCTGAGGGTCCGCCTGGTAGCAGTGCAACAAAATCAACACCTTCAACCACATGAACGACTTGAAGCCCTTAAAACCGGGCTGGAATCAGCCGGTCCCATCCATAGGGACAAAAGTTCTGATGTAACAGCAGGCAAGCAGCCCAGCACACAGCCAGCTGCAAGTGACGGGTGCAGCAGCACACACCTGTGCCGCTGCGTGGCTCCCTGCCTCAGCTTCTGAGGCACCAGCAGCAGCTTCGCGCTGGGTCCACATCGACCTGGGCCAAGCAAGGACCGCGGATAGTGAGCGTCCAGGTTGAGGGTTGGGGGTTGCGGGTTCAGAGTTCAGGGACAAACACAGGAGGTTGTGGGCAGGCCTGAGCGATAGCTTACTTAGAGCTCAACTCCATCCAATTCGCCGCACCAGGCTTCACACATCACAACTAGCCACACCTCCCTCAACTGTTCAGTGTTCAGTACACATCAGCCAAATAAAGGGGCAGGCTGGTCACATCGGATTCAATACACCCAGCTCCCACAGATAGATCGATACCCCCAAAACAAGAACAGCTCAGCCAAATAAGGCACACAGTTGAGTAGCCTCTGAATCTCTGGCGCACCAATCTACACGGATCTGGCCAAACCCGGACTGCGGGTAGCTGGCAGCCGCCGCGGCACCCTCCGCCCGCGCCTTTGCAGCCTTGCGTGCCGCCCGTCGCCGCTCAAAAGCCTTGAACGCTTCCTGTGATGAGCAAAGAGGGGGCAGGTGGGACCTGCCAGACGACGTGCTGCCAGGAGAGAGGAGAAGGCACAAAGCTGGATGCAAGCAGGCCCAACACACACGCAGTAATGTGGCCGCCTAGGCGTCTGCAACAAGCAACACATACCTCAAAGACATTACCCACGGAGCGTTGCCCTGAGCGCTGCAAGATGAAGACCTCCACTCGGGGCATAGCGGCCAGCGCAGCCTCTAGAAGAGACAGCTGTGGTAGTGTGACCTGTGTGTAGCACACACCATCAACAGCCAGAGCCACAGCTCAGAGGACTGTTTCATGATCTGTGCCACGTGCTGTGTGCTGGTCTTTAGTACTCATTGCACAGGCATGGACAGCTGGCACATAAAGGCAAGGCCAGCCATGCAGCGCACAAACTACTTCATGCTGCTGAATTCTAAACAGCGCTTTTTGGCCGTCAATGTCTGCCTTAGCAGCGCACCCAGTAGATACAGCTCACAGGGCAGACTTCTATTGCAACCTGCAAGGTGACCAGCACATGGACCAGACACCAGGGTTGACAATCAGATGCCTTTGCCAAATGCCCACAGGTGGCCAGTACTGTTGAGCGGGTGACATACAAAGCTGTGCCGATCGCCTTCAGGTGATACCTGTTGTCAGCTGTCAGGAAGGGCTGTATCACCTGCATGACCCGAATGACTGACCTGAATGTCCTCTGGTTCATCAGCTGTCTGACTGATGACACGAGCGCGGCCGTACTTGGACGCCTCGATCTCAAAGGTTGCAGGGCACTGCCTGACGCACTTGCCACACCCAATGCACTGCAAATGCACCGGCAGAATGCTAAACGGAAGTGTGCTGCTGGTTGGGCTCACAGTGAGCCACACTTCCTGATGTGTGTTGCTGCATCATGGCAAGTGATGGCCATGGCCAGCTGCCAGCTTGGCTGCATCATGCAGCGGTCCAACCCGGACATGTTCAGATTGTTCACACATCACATGTCTGTTTTCCCTGAGAACTCGACTGTTTGCACCGACATGGCACTCACCGTGACCTCATCCACAAACACCTGGTCACGTTGTGGCCGGGTGTCCAGCATGGGGTTGACTACTTTTTCATCCCCTCCAAACCCAGCCAGCGCATCGTACGTTGCTCGTGCCTCAGGGTCTGTCAGGGTCTGCGGGCTCAGGGGGGAATGTGAGGGAAGCTGGTCAAGCTGAATGGAGCGTGGGGTTGACAACCTAACCAAGGCGTTGGTCAACAAGTGGGCATGAAAAAGAGGCAGCATTCAGGCAAAGCTGGACCCAGGCGCTCGTGGGTGCCATGGAAACAAACGCCGTTCTAGCAGAGTCGACATACGATGGCTTGTAACAGCAGTCCCCATCAACCGCGCAGAAGCAGCTGCCAAAGCCACCAAACCTGCCTTGTAGATTTCGTTCAGCAGGGCAGCAAGTGCGTTGGCCTGAGCCAGTGCTTCCTCACTGCCTCCAGTGGCAGCTTGAGCCATGTCTGGGTGCAGCTCTCGCATCAGTGCACGGTAGGCTAACTTGATATCAGCAGGGCTGGCATCTGCATCCTGCAAGCAACCCAGTGGCATGCAGCGGGGGAGTTGCCTGGGCATGTGTGCATGCACACGGTTTCACCATGCTTCATGCATCATGATCCAAACGATACAACCAGCTCACGTGCAGCATGCCTTCATGCATGCAGCATGTGCACTCACGACCCCAAGTAGGGAATAGAAATCTTCTGCTGCGTTCTGATCTGGCTGCGCCACATTAGTTGCGTTGCAGCGCCGTGGGCCATTCCGTCGTCTGCTAAAGCCCACTGAGGCCAGCACGGTGCTGCCAAACGTTTCTAGGGTTCCGTGCGATGCATGCTTGGGTTTGGTCTTTACAGCTTGTACTTTATTGTGCAGAGGCTGCGAACCCCATCGTGTTGCCAATGTGGTATGAAAGGGTCGCTGTCTCAGGCAGTTGCATACATGATGCATGGCTCAAGCCCATCACCAGTTATGTTTACAAAAAGACACAACAAGAGGTTGACAGATGTCGGTTTGCCAGTGGCGATGAGAGTGATGTGATGGCATGTTCATCTTATTTGCTCCTTGCTGCCTTTTCAAGCATTTACCATATAATAATTTGCATTATTATTACGCAGCACATCACTGGCTGTGGCCTCCAGTACACCTGCAGTAGCAGGTTCACAATGCAACACACCTAGGGGGGCAATGAGCCATGTCTCAAGACTAGCAAGGCCTAAGCACATGCAGGTGGCATGTTGCTTCAGGCGAATGCAGCATGGACGGGCATGGATATGCTCATTGTCACAGCAACAGCCTGCCAGCTGCCTGCACGCACAGCAGCAGACCCCCAGAGCATGTAGCATGCACTCTGCGCAACAGGTGCATGCTCGCAGGGTGCAGCGTTCCTGCCTTGTTACAGCACAGGCACTGCGTTGCTACACCGGGACTATGCCAATGGTTGGGTTTGAGAGTGCACCGCTCCCTCTCGCAGTGGCAGCACAGCAACATGAATTTGTGGTGGTGGAGGAGCAAAGTGCAGATGTGGGTGCCCGTCATAACCCTGCATGTCTGCTGCACTTACATAAGAGCGATGCATCACAGCCTTCAGCTGCTTGCTGGATGTGTCTGCTGCACTGCTGGTGGTAAACCAGCACTAGCGAACACATCGCACCAGGCACAATGCTCACTGTCATGCACATGTGCCACTTCTCTGGGCCTGCACACAGGGGCAGAGCTATCTGCTGTGCGACTTCTTGCCGCTGCAGCCCACCAGTCCTGTGACAGCTGCAGTGCTCATATCAGGCGGCTCTACACCAGGTGATGCAGTCATGCCCCCTGAGCAAGCCCGGAATTTGAGTTGTGTGATGGCCATGCACAAGCACCATCAGACATCAGCCTCACAATTCCAACATCCGCACACAGCAACGGTGCTGTACCACTGCTGCTCTCATTCGCTGATATGCAGGGCACGTGCGGATGAGGCCCATGCGGCAGTTGATCCAAGGGCCAGCCATCACTACCACCTATCATGCGGACGTCCTGTCTGCGCATGGGCACGACCTGGAGAACTTACGGGCTGTAGTGGGTGTGTTCAGTGCAAGCTGGAACACTGATCTGACCCTGCTGAGGAATGACTGTCATCACTTTGCGGCAGCTCTTGTGAAGCACCTCACAGGCCGACCTATGGTCAGGCAGGGGTGGCGGAAACTGCTGCCATAAAGCTCTACGGTTTTGCATTGGGGGATCCTGGCCTATTCAAGCTGGAGTATGTGTGCAGACCCTGTTAAAAATGTTACAGAACAGAGGATTTGCACAGGTCCAGGGTCACAAACAAAAGCTCCGGCAGGAAAGTTAAACACATTTGTTTTGTGCACAAAACAAAAGACTGCCTCCACATCTGCCACAAGGTCCTAAGTACCACAATTTGAAGCTTGTAACAGGCCCATGGTTACATTGACCACCATAGCGCATTGCAAATATAAGCCAGCTCGCAGTACCATGGCCACACAATGCCCCATGCTGCATTTGAAACAAACACAAGAACCCTGACGCACGCTCACTGCTGTGTGAGCACGCCCTTTGATGATGCAATCATGCCTTGCCGCCGCTCATCATACTCGGTGGCCCGGCGCAGCGCACGTGCAAAAGCCTGCAGAGCGCGATTCACGCATGCATGTTACCGAGTGACCACACATGACAACCGACGACCACAGGCTCAGCGATCTACATGCACATAGATCAATTGGCCTCGCGCCCTTGCTAGCTGAAGGATGAGCACCCAGTAAGCAGCCCAGGTACAGCGGGTGCCTGCCCTGGAGTGCCCCAGCATGTGCAGCTGTGACCTCCACTGCCACGCTGTCAAATCCATCACAACCCAGAACCCACCCACCCACCTTGAATGTTGCCTCCACTATGTGGTGGCTGTTGCGGCCAGCAAGCTTGCGGATGTGCAGTGTGGTCCCACTTGTGTTCACAAAGGACTGGAAGCATGCAGGACAAGCAGTACGGTACACAGTCTAAACACGCCAACGGCGGCAGGCAAACAGCCAGTAAGCCTTGCTGCTCTGCAAGCGACACTATCACTGCAGTGTAGTGGGCAAAGCAACCCCTTGTTGCTCAGCAAGCTCCTGATGCCCTACCTGGAAGAAGTGCTCCACCAGCTCTGTGTCAAAGTTGCCAATGCGCTGTGCAGGGATGGTGACCTCCCACCCTAGGTAAGGCCGCCCTGACAGGTCCAACACCTGTGCTCCACAAGACATCAGCACGACAACAAGGATCAGAGCGAACACACAAATATCAGCCTCGCCGAGGCCTGCCTGCAGCCTCATTGCTGCCTTTCATGATTGTCTGCCCCGTGTTTTTGACAGCATAGTTTGCAGCTTTGCTGTGTTGACCAGTCCCAGCCGCTACAGCTGCATAACCCATGCATGCTGGCCAACAAAGCTGCTGCCCTCTTGACGTGAAGCCACCTGCAATACACTGCCATCTGTCAGAGGGGCATGCTGCCTACCCACATGAAACACGCAGCTGCGTATGCTGCCTACTGTGTTTCCCTTCACGCACCACATGGGTCAGTGCCTCATCCAAAGGAGCTGAGAACTCGCCAAACCGGTGGATGCCTTTCCGGTCGCCCAGCGCCTACAACACACAACACAGGGAGCAACAGCTTGTAACATGCAGCTGCAGGGAGATGCGGCTGGCACCTGCTGGTGCATGTGCATGGATGCGGGATAGATGCATGCCATGCATGGCCCAGCCCACACCTGTGACATGGCAGTCCCGAGCGCCAATGCGATATCCTCTACAGTGTGGTGGTCGTCAATCCATGTATCCCCTTCAGCCTTCACCGTCAAGTCGAACAGGCCGTGGGAGGAGATCTGGTCGAGCATGTGATTGAGGAACCCCACAGGTGTCTCAGCCACACAAATTCCGGTGCCGTCAAGGTTAATGGTAACCTCCACTGATGTCTCCTTGGTCTTCCTCTTCACTGTGGCAACGCGAGCAGGGCCACGGCCATGGTATGCGACCGCAGGTGTCCCGTTAGTAGCCTGTGCTGTGTTGGGAGCAGCCTGGGCAACGACGTCCATCACGCGGCGCCTATTGGCGCTGAATGCCACACGTGGAGCGCCCACGCGAGAACTTGTCAACTGTGACTGCATTGTACGCGCACAAAATATTCACTACTGCATAGCTTTGCGGATTGCTGGGTCATTGAGGATGTACTGCCTGTCCTGCTGAAGCGGCGGCAGCCCTCGCCGTCGAGCCACCGTCGGGCTCCAGGGCAATTGGGATGATGTATTAAGATGGGTGACTCAAAGAAGGACCCCCGGACTTTGTTCGTCCGCAACATCAGCTTTGACGTTGCGGACGAGAAGCCGTTAGAAGAACTTTTCTCTGATATTGGCCCCATAAAGTCCGCGTTCCTTGTCCGTGACAAGGGTACCACCAAGCACAAGGGCTTTGGGTTCGTCACGTTTGCTTTGCAAGAGGACGCAGATCGTGCTGCTTCTGAGCTCAATGGCAAGCCGCTGGCTGGACGCAAGCTGCAGGTGGCGAGGCTGATGCATGACACATGCATGCATGGCACAGCCTTGTCCAGCATTGTCCAGAACCAGCACTGCACACAGTTCTGCTGCTTCATCACGATAGGCCACACTGTGTTGCGCACAGCACTCCTCATGGAGCGACACAGCTGCATCCCCTGTGCAGGTTGAGTTGGCAAACAAACGCGCGCCGTTGATTGAGCGCAAGCGCAAGCGCACTGAGACAGAAGATGGCACCCATGCTGAAGATGCAGCCAAAGGTGCTGAAACAGCACCAGCACGTGGCCGACAGGCCACACGCGACAAGCCAGGCACAGCAGCAGCAGCAGCAGCAGCAGCAGCAGCAGATGAGAGTGAGCCAGAGGCAGCACCACCAGCAGCCAAGGTGAAGGCAGCTGCACCTGCAAAAGCTCCCAGGCCTGCGCCCGCATCTGCAGCAGCTCCAGGCCAGGCAAGCCAAAAGCACGCACACATGCGCACCGTGGCTGTTGGTGGCCTGACCCCAGAGACCCTGCAGCAGGCCATCGCCATGGCACGGCGGGCTGGAGAGGTATGTGTCCTGCAGCACTACAACGTAGTTTCTGTGCTGGGTGAGGAGGGCCTCATGCACAGACAATGCTGAGACATGTCCCGGGTGTAGGCTCGTACATGTCTCCTGAACACGCCCCTGTTCCAAAAACTGTTGGATGCCCTCAATCTGGCACAGGTGGAGGCAGTGACCAGCCCAGCTCCAGATGCAGTGGTGGAGAAAGCCAAGCTGCGCGCGGATGGCTGCAGTGGCAACGTGGTGCTCGTGCAGTACAAGACGGTACGCGACCCTTTCAACTTGTAGTCCCAGCGCGCCATCCGTATTTGCTTGCTCGGCCTCGGAGCTTTTTCCAGCTGAATGCACATTCAGGCATACATGTGCATAATATGCATTGCATGTACAGCCACCTGCTTGCCCCGTTCACTGCCACCCCAACCCCAGGTACCTGAGGCCTTGACCGCGATCACCAAACTTCATGGCCAGAAGCTGCGGCCGGGCCCAGCAGCAGGCGGCAGCAAGGGCAAGAAGAAGGGGAAGCAGGGTGGGTCTGAGGAGGAGGCAGGGGGTGATGGTGTTGGTGGTGCAGCTGCTGATGCACCTCCCGTAGTTTTGTGGGCAAGGCAGGTGGCAGGGGAGTGCGCGCACGTGCGCAAGTGGCGCGTCATCATCCGAAACCTGGCGTTCAAGGTGTGAGGTTGCAGGCTGAGGCAGGGTCACTGCCAGTTGCACATGCAATGCTGGCAGGCATGGTCACGCCATGATGGCAGGCATGGTCATGCGAAGGTGGTTTGCCAGGACGTCTGTGAGCATTGGAGGCATGACACTCAGAGGTCCATTCTCTGGCACGGCATTGTTCATCACCTCAGCAATGCTGTGGTGTTTTGCCCCAGGCAACGGAGGCGCACCTGCGCACTGCACTGTCCAAGGCTGGGTTTGTGTGGGAGCTGACGCTGCCACGTGGACCGGACGGCCGCATCAAGGGCTTTGCCTTCGCAGCCTTTACCCTGCGTGCACATGCACAGAAGGCCATTGAGCTGGTCAATGGGACGGTGGGTGCACATCCACACCATCCGTTTTCGCATCCCTCACAACCTGGTTGCAGCTTTGTATCCCTGGTGATGCTTAAAGGTTGTCCTGCTACAACCGTCCTTGTGACCAGTTCATGTCACAATGCACACACTACGCTTGGTGCTGCTTGCAGGAGATTTGTGGTCGTGTGGTGGCAGTGGACTGGGCACTGGCCAAGAACCAGTATGAGGCAAGCACACGTGGCCGCAGCCCCAGCCCCATGCCAGAAGGCGCTGGTGGGCCAGCAGATGCAGAGGCAGAGGCAGATGAGGGGGAAGGTGAGGAAGACAAGGGTGGGGAGGAGGAGGAGGAGGAGGAGGAGGAGGAGGAGGACGAGGAGGATGTGGAGAATGATCAGGGTGAGGAGGAGGCAGAGGATGGTGGGGCAGACCAAGACTCAAAACAGGAACAGGCCATGCTGCGTGGTGTGCTGGCTGGCATGCTGAGTGATGAGGAGGACATGGGGCCAAAGGCAGCCAAGCGGCAGATGCAGGCACAAACCAAAGCTCAAAAGAAAGGACATCACAGCCATGGTGATGAGGGGGCTGAGGAGGAGGAGGAGGAGGAGGAGGAGGAGGAGGTAGCAGAAGATGAAGGTGATGATGAAGAGGTGGACGAAGAGCGGGAGGAGGAGGAGGAGGAGGAGGAGGAGGGTGGGGAGGAGGCTAAGGGTGCACAGGTTGGCAAGGCTGATGCTGCTGGGCCGCAGGAAGGCAAGGACCGGTCACAATCTGACTACATTGGCAAGACCGTGTTCGTGCGTGGGCTGCCTCTGGACATTACCCCCATCGCCCTGCAAGCTAAGATGGAGGCTTACGGCCGGGTCCGTATGTGCAGGTGCGCGATTCATCATCAATTCATTAATTCACCAATTCATGATTGCCATTGCATCAGTTGTTATTGATGCTGATTGTGCTCAAACAGGATCTGCTCAGCACCAGTGCTCGCACTGGATGCAAGCGCTGGTATCCAAATGCACAGCTACCTCAGATGTAGCTCATAATCTGGAGCCAGTGCACCTGTCTTGTGCACAATACTGGGATTTGGGACTGCGTTATGAACTTTCCACTTGGTCTTCCAGCCTTCGACGTGGCCATCATACAGGCTGGAATGGCAAGCAGCTGAAAGCCGTAGTCTGCCCCTGTTAACTTGCACAGGCTCGTGATGGACAAGACCAGCGGCAAGCCAAAGGGCACTGCCTTTGTCGAGTTCCGCACAGAAGACATGGCCAAGCGCGCAGCGGATGCGTGCGCACGTGGCAGGTGCGTGTCTGGCTGCACGTGTGAAAATTCTAAGACTTCAGTGCAGCACGTGCCTCGCACTCGGTCTGTTTGAGGCTCATGCAGGACCTGGCAATTTTAACAGTCTCACTTGGAAGAGAACACAGCGATGCTGCAGCAACCAGGGTATGTTGTACACATTTGTACATGTTTCTGTACGTGCAGGCAGGGCAAGGGGCCAGGTGTTGTGGTGGCTGGCCGCACAGTGGATGTAGACCTTGCACTGGCCCAGGACGACGCACGCAGCCTAGCTGCCAGTAAGGTACGCGGGGTGGGGAGCATCAACAGCTGTGATGCAGCTGTCGTGGGTTCCCACCTGCTCGTTTGCCTCTGATCCTGCTAGCCGTTCGCTGTCAGATCGCACAGCAGCTGTCAGATCGCATAGCAGCTGTCAGATCGCATGGCATACATATGGCACCAGATCACATGGCAGTGAGCAATTGCTGGTTCTCCGTGCATACGTATGGCACCTTTGTGTGACCTGCTCGCCCCATGATGCCCAATACTTCTATGTTGTGCGTACTGCGCTCACTGGCCCGGCCACAGAGTGGCAAGGACGGCAAGGACAAGCGCAACCTGTATCTGGCCAAGGAAGGTGACATCCCCAAGGGCTCGCCTGCATGGGTCAACATGTCTGAGCACGACAGGTTCGTGCAGGGTGGAACACATGCATGAAGTACGATCAACCCCTGGCGTACCGCAGTTCAGTGCTGCTGTGTACTGCTGGCTGAGCACGGGCTGACATAAGCAGCCATATGTTGCGCTGTACTTCCCTTCGACACTGGTCCTGCATCAAGGTCCTTCACCGAGCAATTTTGTGTTAGTGCTAGGTGTTCTTTAAGCTGGTGTTGGGTTTGGTGTGGTTCACAACGCACCCAACAGGCAGAAGCGGGAGCGTGCGGCAGAGGAGAAGCGCACAAAGCTCAAGTCGCCCAACTTTGTGGTGTCGTCCACTCGCTTGTCGGTGCGTGCATCTGCTGTTGCTGCAGCATGAGGAATGCATGAAGGTGCATGCTTTTTATTAGGTGTTTTCAGTACTACCAGCGAGTATTACCAGCCTGTGCTCAGTTTGCTCGGATGCTCTGCTGGCCCCGCAATGCCCACTTCTCGGTGTGGCATCGTGTCCAGTGCTGCTTGCAAACGGAATTCATCCTTTGTTGAAGTCTTTCCTTACTAGTTACTACTGTATCGTATATTCGTATTGTCCATCTGCATGGCCACAGGTACGCAACATCCCCTACTCCATGACAGAATCTCAGCTGCGGCGGCTTGCTGTTGAGGCAGTCAAGGCGCGCGCCAGCAAGGAGAAGCCAACCATCAAGCAGGTGGGATGTGGGCACGAATGCACTGATGTGCTGCTCGGCTCAGAGTGAAGCAAAAGGTCTGGGCATACATGTCAATGTGTTTGTTTGCCTCCGAGGCAAGTGCATCAGGGCTGCACAGTGTGCTGTGCTTACCTGTGTTGGATTGGCCTCCCAAATGTTCTTGTCCGCACTGTTCTGTGCGCGATGGCAGGTCAAGATCCTGACAGATGCTGACCGCCCGGGCCCTGATGGCAAGCCACGCTCAAAAGGCATGGGTTTCATTGAGTTCAGGTGCGGTTGGCATAGTGTATGGTTATCGTATGTTTGCTGTGTGATCATTGGTTGCACACGCCAGCTTGGGAAGGGGTCAGGAGGGTACACTGTCGCACATGGATCCAGTGCAACTCAATGATCTTTCCAGTAACAGCGCAGACCAAGGGTGATGCTGGATAGATGCCACCATATCGCTGCTGTTCTGTTGGCTGTGGCCCCGCCTTCCCGTCCCTAGTGCTTTTTTCCTGCCTGTGATTAATATCCCAACTCCATGTGATGGGGTTGACCCATTTCTTGAACAAATGCACTTGTGACGGCCACGGCTCATGGCACCATCTGGGCTTGTGACACGCATGAAGGCCTGTTGCACACCATGCAGCGACCACACGCACGCTGTCGCGTGCTTGAGGCAGCTCAACAACAACCCAACTGCCTTCACTGATGAGCGGCGGCCAATTGTGGAGTTTGCAATCGAGAACGTCAAGGTGTGTGGCTTGTGCCCATATAACCATGGACCTGGCAGTGGCTGATCAATTCATCTGCTGCTGTGCTGGAACACTTTGTTGTTGCATGTCAGCAGCAATAATGTGGTCAGGTTGTGTACTGCAGTGAACATGCAGAACGACGTGTGGCTCATGCTCATTGCATTGTAACAGCTGGTATGTATATCTTTGCTTCAACACGCATGCTGCCTCACATCACACTTGCTCCCAGGTGCTCAAAAAGCTGGAGGCCATCAAGGCAAAGCACGAGCAGAAGCATGGCGGCGCAGGCAAGGCCGATGATAGCGCGGGGCCAGCAGCCAAGCGTGCACGCACGGAGCCAGCAGCAGGCGGCAGCAACGAGGCAGAAGGCAGCGAGGGCGCGGATGATGAGCAGCCTGCACCCGCGTTGACGCCAAAGCAGAAGAAGCGGTTGAAGGCAAAAGCCAAGATGCAGCGACGGAAGGAGCGGCGGGCGGCAGCGGCTGCAGGTGGGAGTGCAGGCGCAACAGCTGCGGACGGTGCTGCAGGTGCGGCGGCTGCAGCCCAGTCAGACGGTGGAGTGACACCTCCTGCTGGTGCTGGTGCAGGGAAAAGGAAGGCGGTCAAGCAGCAGGCAGGCCAGAAGGGTGGGCACGCTGGGGGGCAAGGCAAGGGTGCCTCGCAAGCGAAGCAGCAGCAAGGTAGGCAGCGCAAGGGCGAGGCTGGGGAGGAGGCTGCAGCACGGCGCGGCAAACGCGCAGCTGACAAGGAACTGGATGCCCTAGCGGATGGGGCGCTGCAGGCCATGAACGGTGAGTGTGCAACTCGACTGTATCGGCGCAAGTGCCTGCTGCGTGAACGGATGTGGGATGTATGGGTTGCCTCATGTGGGGCTTGCGTACAAGTGGATGAGGGGTGATGAGTGCAGGACAGCGACGGGCGATCCTGTTCAAGCTGCAGGAAGTGTTGTTGAGCATGACCGCTGCACACACCACCTGTCATGCCCCTCGCTACCTGCTTGGTGCAGGCTCCAGTGTGAAGCGGCGCAGGCGTGTGAGTGAGGCAGAGAAGTTGGACCGCACAGACATGCTTGCAGAGCAGTACGTGCGCAAGCTGTCAGGCGTCAAGGCAGCCCCAGGTGCCGAGCCACAGCCGCGCACGGCAGAGGCGAAGGGTGCACAACGCGCCAGCAAGAGTGGCAAAAGTACAGCAGGCGTGGGCAAGCAGGCGGGAGGCAAGGCGGCTGCTCCTGTGGTCAAGCTAGACCTGTCAGGGGGAGGCAGCATCAAACGATGGTTTGACGAGTGAGCTGCTGCAAGTACAAGACAAGTGTGACTGCAGGTACTGAAGGTACACTTGCATTCAATGCACGTTGTGGCGAAGCCCGCCATTGGCAGCGTCGTGGGGTGGAATGGATCCCCTCACAATTTTACGCGAGTTTAATCGTAATCAGAAGGTTGATGAAATCATCGTAAGCGGCGACCAGATCAACTTCGCAGGACAGTATGTGTTTCCAAAGACGGCGTTCACAGCCTTCAAGGGCATCAGAGATTATTTCACCATCGAGGCAGTGCTGTTTGCGCTCCAGAAGCGTACACTAACACAGCCAGAGTATCTTAAGGCAGCGCAAGCAGCAAAGCTTGCCAGCTTAAACTTTGCGGAGAGAAAGGTGCGGTTCAGCTTGGACCTGACGCTTTCAATACAGCCTGTGTATGCGACTGGATATCAAACCGTACCTGTTAAACTGTCCACACAGAAATTGCTCGACTTCCTTGATGGCAAGACCGAGTTGCAGCTTGAAGCTGTGGAGGTCCCCACCATCCCGCTTGCGGAGCAGGGGTACTCAGATGCGCAGCCGGCAGCGAAGAAGGCCAGGATCGAAGGTAATGGACCGTCCATGATCTGACTGCATGGGCTCTGCATGCTGCAGTACATGCTTGCCATGCTGACATGCTGCTGTGCTGGAGCAAGGTACACAATTCACCGTCTGTCAGCGCGGTGTAGACAGTATGCACAACACCTATTCCATGCGCAGACTCTATGGACGTAAGCATATCAGGCATCTTCAACCGTTACGAGCTGCAGCTTCGAGACCGCAACACGATGCTGGTAGGTACTGCCTGTGAGTGCCATGGCTGGCTCTGTGTCCCAGTGTGATTGTGCTGCTTTGTGAGCTGCGGCATGCTGTGCTCAATCATCAGAACAGCACAGCTGGCAAGTGCACATGAGTCGCCCAGCACCTCTGTCACCACCCACAGAGTCCACATTGACCCCGCGTGGCTTCTGCTGTGCAGGTCGCCCCCAACAAGACCTTCTCGCGGGTGCTGGAGATTGCCAACACTGCAGCACACCAAGTGTCAGCCCTCCTCAAATACCAGCAGCAGCAGGCCCAGGCTGCTGCAGCAGCAGCACAGAAGCAGGCAGAAAAGCAGGCAAAGGCAGAAAAGGCGCGGTCAGGGCCAGTCATGGCCAAGCCCTCGGGTCGCTTTGAGCGCGACACAACGGCAGATCAGCTGAAAGCAATGGGTGGTGAGGGCGCAGCAGCTATTGGGCAAGTCATCAACATGTATGGTCCAGCAGGTGCTGCGCAAGGTGCTGGTGCACCCGCACCCCCACCCCCACCCCCACCCCCACCTCCTCCCACATCTCAGCCAGCCCCCAAACCTGCACCTCAACCCAGCAGCCAGCGTCCCCACTCCTCCTCACACCACAGCCAGAAGCCGGGCTCATCTGCACGCCACAAGGAGCAACGGCATGGGTCGAGTGCGGACAAAGCAAAGGCAGCAGCAGGTATCAAGCCAGCAGCAGGGCCGGCAGAGAAGGCAAAGGGGGGCATGCCCATCATCATTGTGCCCAGTGGTGCGCCGTGTTGTGCATAGTACTGCCTGTGGAAGTGTCTAGGAGAGCTGCACCTAGTTATAAAACAAACCCATGCAACAGAGCATGCTGCCTCCAAGCATGCCAGCGATGAGCAGCTTAAGGTCATCAGCACACGAACAGTCAAGCTGTGATGGGAGTAAGCCCTTGGAGGGTTCTTTTTGGGGGGAAAGGAGAGGGGGTGGGGGGGGGGTTGGCACAATGCTGGGCACGTGCCACTGCTGGGCAGCGTGCGCTGCTGAGCACAGTTGCAGTTACGCTTTGGGCACTGTGATGCACTGAGGACTGCTTGCCCCGCTGTGCCCTACGCACAGGCCTGACTGCGATGATCACCATGTTCAACGCAAAGATGTTCCTGGAGGAGGGCAGGTTTGAAACGAGCGCGGCGGCCCAGGCACGCGGTGCCACAAAGCAGACGTCCATCACATTCAATCGCACACAGGTGTGTCCAGGTGCAGTTGCAATGGCTCCACACTTGATACACAATGATATGCTTATGCTGTTATGCTCATGGGCCCATATTGTGCACAGAGCGCCGTTGCTGTTTGTGCGTTGTGCGGCTGCCAACCATACACACAATGCTGAGGATGTTTGGGACCTGGTCGCTGTAGCAGCAAAAACCTAACCCATGTTGCTGACATGCTGGCTGCTTCTGCCGTGCTCCGTGTGTGCTGCAGCTGCGTCAGAAGCCGGTGCCGTATCAGATCATCGACAAGGCACCACCCGAGAAGCACCCTGACTGGGACCGGGTGGTGTGTGTGGTTGTGCAGGGCGCCAAGTGGCAGTTCAAGGACTGGCCCTTCAAGGTGGGGCACTGGGAGGCAATGGGGTGCCTTTGGAATGGGGGGGCCAGCTGCAGGGATACTACTGTTGGATGTACCAGCCCAACTGTGTCTTCAGGCATGCACTGTGAGCTTTGGGGCTTGTGGCCAGTAGGCAGCTGTGGGACAATTAGCACTAGGAGTAATGCAAGAGGGCACAGGCCCCAAGGTTTGGCTGGTGAATGTGCTGGCACTGGTGAACTGGCTGCAGGGCGCCAAGGAAGGAGATCTGGTAGAGACGTTTGCGAACGTGATGGGTGTGTTCGTTCACTACACAGATGAGAAGGTGCGTGGACTGCGCAGTGCTGCACTGGCACTGTTGGGCTGGTGCAGCCTGCCCTGTTGATGGTTGCTTAAATCAGCTGCACGCCAGCTCTTATGGCAAGAGGTGCTGAGTGTCACCTAACTGTGTGCAGCATGGACAGCTGGATGCGATGGGTGTGCTTGGCTGAGTGCATCACACAGTGTGGCTGAAGCTTATGCGTTCCATGCCACACAGGTGCCGGAGCTGGTCAGCAACTGGAATGTCAAGCGGCTGGGTCTGACGCGCGAGAAGCGTCACATGGACTCCACAGCTGTGCTTGACTTCTACAAGCAGCTGGATGAGTTTCTCACCAGCCGCCGCTCGCCATTGGCCTTCTGACCATGTTTTAGGTCAACTCGCAGGCAGCACCCTCACAACCCCATGTTGTTGTATTATCAGAGTTACATCACTGACCAGGCAGCTTGTTGACTTCAGTGACCGATGCATAGAGAAGGTTGACATGCTAGCGTGGACCTTGCATGGCTAAGGCCCAGGTGCTTGCACTCTGTGCAGGATCATGTAGCACCGCGCACAACTTGTGCAACTCGAGGATAACAAACTGGCCTGCCCCTGTATGCACAAGAGCGGCAAGCCTTGCACGTAGTGGCCCTAATTGCAGGTCATACGTGTAAGCACACAACTGAGTTCTTCCATCTGCAAGCGAATACCCCTGGAATTCGGCAGACTGCACAAGCAGCAGACACGGTTTGCCTCCCCTCACGCCTCAGACCAGCACTGTCTTGCTGCTGCGAGAAGTAGTATGTAGGCTTGCCAGCACCAGCACGTCATGATGGGCTTGACCAGCTCGAGCTCGGTTGTCACCGCAGGCAGCGTGGCATAGGGCCAAAATCCTCTGCGTTGATGCTCAATGGTGTGCTGAGGCTTTTGCCTTCCACCGGCACAAACCAGCAGCGCTTGACCTGGCGTGACTCAAGCTGTGCAAACACGCCGTCCGCGCCGCCGCATGGCCACTTGGGCTTCTGCCATACCTGCGTGCGGTGGCACACAAAGCAACAGACCCAGTGAACCCTGTGCCAGCATAGTGCAACTGCAGCATTCATGCACCATGCCTGCTAGCAACCTGCTCTCAGAACCAGCCTTGGCTATCTGAAGCAGCGTCTCCAGCCTCTCGCGTGTAATTACTCAGCACTGTGCGCAGAATGTTTGGGACTGGGAGGGGATGGGCGGGGAGTGTGCGTGCGGTCGGGGATGAGGACAGAGTGTGGAAGTGATGGGCAGGCAGTGCGTGTGCAGTTGGCAGGTGTGTTGCAAGATCACTGACACAGCGAGCTGTTGCTGTGGAATGTGGTAGGTGAAGTGATCCTGTTCAACAAGGGCATTGCATGCCCCCAGTTGCCGCACAGGTCCTGCCGCTCTATACAACATGCTGCTTGCCAGGTGGTATGTTATATTGTTATACACAAACACAGCACATGTGTGCCTCACCCGAGGATACCCAATGGACTCTTTGGGTGCGAGTGTCAGCACTGCCTGCGCGTCCACTGCTTCTGCCTTGCTGCGAACAAAGTTGACGAAGCCGTCCAGCGTCTGTGGCGTTTCGAACGCGCCCGCACCACGGATGTGCAAGTCCTGCTCGTCTGCCACGTGCCCTGGCGCCTGCATGGAGGGTGGCACACATAAGATGGGCAGTACATGATGTATTGCCAGTGGTCGCAGGACAGGAGCTGCAAGGCACCTGCTGCAGGTTGTGTCAATGTCACATGTGTGCCCTGCTTGTGTTGGAACAGAGCAACCATTCTGCTGCATCGTCTCCACGCACAGAGCCAAAATACTGGATGCTGGATCGTCTCGATGCACAGAGCAAACATAATGCTGCATCATCTTGATGCAAGATGGACTTGCGCAGGGACAAGAACAGGCAAGAGCGAAGCACAGGTAGGATGACTTACTGGCAGCAAGTGGACCATTGGGATCCAGTCCACGCCATGCTCACGGATCTCATCCGCAAGAAGACCCAGGTACTCCTCAGCACTTCACCATCACCACATGTTGGGAGGAGGAGGCACAGCCAAGGCACATGCATCTCAGGAGATGTGTTCTGTGACAATGCACCACGTCGTGGCCAAGCAAGGCCAATGGCAGGGCAAGGGAGTTGCAAGTTCAGCCGTGACTGGCTGTAGGCTCGTGTAACATGAACATGAACATGTTGCAAGGTGCTTCACAGGCACGTCCTCAGCTGGTTCGGGGTCCACTACTGTATCATCTTTGCAGGGCTGAGACATGGGCAATGACTGGGTGTGGAGTGCATGATCCGGCTAACTTGAACTGTGGCACCATGGTGCAGGTAATGATGGACAGGCTGGGGAATCGGGATTGAGGTGGGCTCATAACATTTCATGGACCACCGCGCACACTCACAATGCTGCAACCTCCTCCGAACCCATATCCTCGTACACCTCAGATGGCGGTCCCCCCTGTTGTGGGTCTGCCTGGCCCTGGGCCTTGGACCCAACCTTTTTTGACATACTCCTCACCTCATCCTGCAGTCATTGTGTCACACCCAAATGGCATGTCAAGATAAGAACCATAAATGTCCCGAAGGTAGAAACACAGCGAAACGAGCAAACACACAGAAACACACTTGGTTCTGACCCAACAGCTGCCATTCTACTGTGGCCCACAGACTGCATTTGTGCTCCGCACAATATGCACCGCTCATGATGGCCAATGCTGCCTCTAGCCACCGCCTAGGCCTTGAGTGCTGATTTAGCTTTGTGCCTTGCGAGTTTCACACATCACCCCAGACATCACCCTGCCTTGTTCTGACTGGACACATCCTTCTCGTTCTGCTTGATCAGCTTCTTGAGTGTCCTGATTTTTACTTGCAGCTCTTTGCTTTCTGGAACCAGCGAGGCTGCATGCTCGTAGACCGACAGGGCCTGCAAGTGGGGCCGCATGTTGAGCACCATCAACAGAACTCACCAGGTGTGCTGACAACTGTAGCTTGACCAACATGTGCTACAAGCAGGTCTTGCGATGTCATGACTGGACGATATCAACGTGCACTTGCAGGCAGGCTTGAGTATGTGCCTGCTGCTTACCTCTGCATGCTTCTCCTGATCCTCCAGCACTGCGCCTTTCCTGAAGTAGCCCTTCTCCCAATCTGGTTTCAGCTTGATGACCTGCAGCGCGAACGCCATGAGTAATTGTGGCTGCCCAACATGCAAAAGACCTAAGATGTGACATGCAACCATGCAGTTCATGGCTGCCCAGATCACTAGATCAGCCTCCCTCCACTTGCTGCCATTAGGGCGACACTATGAATGCACCCACCGTCTCAGCATCCTCAAGTGCTTTAGTGACCTTCTTGAGTTTCAGTAGCGCTGCACTCCGGTTGCTGCGTACGGAGAAGAAGAGGCAGCGAGTAGTATCTGAGAAGCTGCTTAATATCGGCAACCAGCCTTTGTGGCAAAATGATTGTTGGAAGGGCGCGGCTCCTGAGATTTGACTGTGCTCGCACCTGTATAGCACTGCGTTCTCTGGGTCTGCTTTGATCGCTTGCGTGTAAACTGCTGCACTCTTAAGAAAGTCTCCGCTCTGAAAAAGCCGATTCCCCTCTTCTTTCAGTGCTGTTGCGTCTGCCATTTTGTGTAAGAGCGCCTGTGTACCATGGATCGAGGTTCAAGTTTGCAGGTTGTAGTGCTTCCAGTACATCAGGCCTCGACAGCCCACCAGGCTGTGAATGTGTCCATCAGGCCCTGGCAATCAGATCACAGATTGGGTTATCTGCAGCTTTCCTGAAACATCCTCTCCTACAGTCAGCCAGAAACAGCCTGCACCCGTCAGATCAACGCTGACGCCGTGATTGTGTGCACGCTACTGTCAATGACTTTGATCATGTTGGGCCAGCGCAGGTCACGGTGCACAAGCCTGCATGTGAAGTGGCACAGCAACAAGGCCCCTCTGCTGCGGTTCCTCATCCGTGCTGCATGCCAGGTCCTGACAGAATGAATGGTTGGTTCATACACACATCCACAGAATGTGTTGGTGGTTCAAGCTGGAGGTGGCATCGTCCAGTGTTCTATCTTCAGTGCTCCAATGGAGAGTTCCATCGGCTCACCCACTCCTGCAACACGCTGCAAAAAGGGCGCCGTTTCCCATGGAACTGAAGCAGCAACATATGAGGTCGCTTGCTGGCAGACACGCACGTGGATGCGGTGCCTGGGCGGACGACTCTTCTTCTGCCAGTGCCTGCGACCGACCCAGATGGGCCATGATGGCACAGACAAGCGCCACGCGCATGATACAATAACCACTCGCGAGACCAGTTGTATGAGGTTTAGGGTTAAACCGTAACCCTAAACCCTAACCTTAAACCCTAAAACCTCATAACCTAAATAAAAAACGTTTTAGGCACACGTAGATGGAGCCAAATAGACCCGCTCCTTCGTACCAGCCACAGGTGTAATCAGGGTTGTTTGGTCGTTGTTCGCTACAGATGCGCAATTTCCCCATCCTCCCCATCCGTTCTTTTCTCGGTAACATCAATCAAGGGCGCAGCAGCTTCTCGTCCTCAGCTTCTGAGCGTGCACCAGCAGCACAATGTGCGGTATCAATTTGGTGATCTAGAGCGCTGCCCGACGAACCGCCTCAAACGCAAGGATTGAGGTGAGTATGGGGAGAGCTACCTGAGGTCAGCACCAGAGAGCTGCATGGCCTGCTACCCTTTGCTGCCATGTTGCACAGCTGCCACAGCATAGCATGACATGTGCCCGGCCTGGGTGCGCTGGGCACCCAGTGCCATGCCTGCATGGAGGGGCATGGCAGCGGATGGGCATGCAGGAATTCAGGTATCCAAATGCCTGTCCTCCCAGTCAGCAACGCAGCAGGCAACATAGCACATGGTTGCTGTTGCATGCAGCAGGTTTGGTACAGGGGCTTGCGTCATCCAGGGATGCAGGTGGCTGCCCTGGCCCCTGCCGCAACAGCGGTACAAAGGGGCCTGGGGCAGCGATGAAAAGGATGTTCATGTGCATACCCAGCTCGCGTAGCGCAACACAGAGCTGGTCAGCGGGCAGCAGCAGGGCAGCACAGCGCAGCCGGGCCGGTGCAAGGGATGCACAGCATGATGCACGGCGGCCGTGCCCGCTTCTCAAGCTACAGTAGTGCATGCAGCCGCACCTGTTCCATACCCGACCCCGTTCTCGTGCCTCATGCGGCCTCACCCCTTCTCACCTGGATGTACCCTGCTCCCACAGGTGCCAACATGCTGTTCACCCGGGTGGACGCATCCAAGGAGATTGTAAAGGTTGCGAAGCAGACTAAAGATGCGAGCGAGGTGGCGAAGTTGGGCGAACTGCGGTCGCAGATCGATGATCTGTCTGATGAGACGATCGCTGGTGTGGACGCGAGCTGGGACCCTCACATGATTGTGGGATTCCTCCGCGACAAGGTCGCCAAGGCGGAAGGTCTGTAGATCATCGGCACCTGTAGTCAGCCTCGCCTGACTGCCCCTCACCAGCCCCCACATTTTTGTTGGCCACCCCTTCATGCATGCCGCCTGTGCACAACCACTCTGCACTCATGCAGCTTGGCCAATGTGAAGTGTGCTGATGGGAGTGGCATTAGTGATGGCTTTGATGATTGGTGAGGCATCATATATACACGCACCTGGCATGTGTGCTCGCAGCGCGTGATGCCGCCCGCCGTAGCACCAGTGGCTTACCTGGCACCAGCTCTGCCAGTGGTGAGATCTCGAATTGAGGCTAGGTGATCATGGCTGGCGTGATCATTGCTTGCATCGGTTGTTGCTGTTAGTGGCTGTGTAGCAGAGCCAAGCCGTCCCAGCCCAGTTCACTTTGTGGCGTGCATGGTGATCGTGCCTGGATGCGACACATGGCGCAAAAAAGACTCCCTCAAAATGCTGCTACGACTTGCGTGCCGTGTTATGACCCTTGCAGGTGCGACGGAGCAGCGCACGTACAAGGTCACGCAGCATGACGCACCAAAGAAAACTGTGATTCTCAAGGCCCAAGCACGCATAGCTTTTGACGATTTCATAGATGTCATCGCTGAGCAGTTCCCTGAGTATGGGATCTCGGACATTGCAGTGCTCCACGAAGGCGTTGAGATGAAGGAGGTGAGCAGCTGTGGTTACCCAGATCTCCATCATCACACACAGCCCAGACAAGCACCATCATGCCGCTGTGCTGCCACCTGTTGCAACAAACTGCTTTACTAAACCATTGTGAAACCTGTCTCACGTCATGCATCTTGGCTTCGGCAACCGAGTATGATCTGATGCTACACCCGCACCCACATGGCCTAGTGTTGATGCAAGCTTCAGGTAGTTGGTGTTGACTATTGCTGATCTCCTGCAACTGCTCCATGCAGGATTCATGGCGCACATTGGTCATCGACACAGCTGCAAGTGTGCAGGTAGAGGTCAAGATCAAGCGAGCTGCAACAGCTTTCTCTACCAAGTCTTTGAGCCCATTCCCAGACCTCAAGTGCGTGGAGTTTGCAGCAACGGCAAATGCTTTTGGATGTGGTTGCCATTTATGTGGCTTGTGTGCTGTTGATCGTATGCCATTGTTGCATGTGCTTGGGTTGTATTTTGCTTGGCTGTTTGCTTGGCGTTGTAGCTTGGGTTACTTCGAGGTCACCCCAGTGGCTGAGTGGGGTCACATGCGACAAACAGGCCACATAATTCCAACGGTGTTGAGATGTATTCATCTTGCATCTGAATCCTGTTGATTCACGCTGTTCAAGTTTGCGGCACGGTCAAAGGTACTGCTCAGGTGTACAGTACAGTACGGTACAGTTGTGGTGTTCTTTGGCGCCATTTGGAGCCTGCGTGACCGCTGAGCAAATCACTGTCTCCTTGATCATCCCATGTCCCCAGTGTAGCACCTTGCCCATGCAGACACCCATGCCACTCCCCAGGCCCTGACCCAGGCCATGCCGTGACCCAACCTTGGGGGCGATTGTTTGGCGCTTTAGATGTGGCCAAGCTGATTTCATTGCCGAGATGTGGTGCCACCATGGAACACTCCAACTTTGCCCACCGCGCAGGGAACTCGCACGTGACGTGCTGGGGGTGGAGACTGTGGATGGGGAGCCTTACATGACCATGGACATGGTGCGACTACAAGTGCAAGAAGACACCTTCCGTGTGCAGCTAGGCCCCGCAAATGCAAGCAAGTCATACACACTAGACGAGATGCTGGACAACCTTGCAACCACGGTGTTGCTGCGCTGGCAAGCCGTCTCTGGGCAATTCGGTTTGGAAAACAACCACCGGTGCGCCTTTCATGCCCTTTTGCCTGCTTGCTTTTTTTGTTGCACAACGCGTCACATGTGCCTGTCGTGCTTTGACAAGAAACTTGTCATTTTGGGAGCACACAACGGTGGTGTTGCGACGATGCATAAGTGGGTATGTGAGTGGATCGCCCATCAAGCTAGGTACCCATGACCTGCATGCAGACGCAACGATCATGGACAAGAAGGTGTCCTTGAATTCGCGCTTATGCTCTGAACGTGTGTGCCATTACTTTTCATCCTGCAGGGGCTACATTGACCCCATTCTGGTGCTGAGCATGATTGTGGCACAAGGACACCATGCCAGTGAGCACCAGCTGAGCTTGCAGCCTGAAGCCTGCATCATTGGCCGGCGGTTCTTTGGGAGAGTGGACTGGGTTATGCGGTACCGTACTTTGGCCATGCTGATCTCTGAGGTGAGCAGTATGACAGTTCCATGCCTAAAGGGGTGAGCGATGGTCGGGGGGCCGCCCCAACTTCCCACCACACACATGAACACCC
>QAXD01000216.1:748900-766461 GCA_004335575.1 Haematococcus sp. NG2 | reverse complement strand
TTATTATTATTATTATTATTATTATTATTATTATTATTATTATTATTATTACGGTATCAAGGAGCAGGTGAAGATTGCGAGCCCCACGTCACCTACCCTGCAATGACAGCCACCAGGATGTCCAACAGCCGTGCGGTTGCTGGGGCCACGGTGCCATGGATGACCTCGATCACACCCAGGAGTGGCAGGTTGAGTGTGACGATGTGGGCGTCAAGGTCAGGAGAGGGCTCCTCAGCCACCAAGTGCTCGCCTGTCGTGTCTCTCCTGTCTCTCCTCTCTTGTCCTCCAACCGGCAGCACTGATGGCGCTTGTGGACCCAAGCCGATGCCTGCAGTTGCTGCAGGCACACCTGACAGCAGCCGGTGGTGATGGCCGCTCTCCTGGTGGCCGGCTGCCGGCCTACCACCCCTGTGCGAGCCTGATAGTGAGGACCCAGATGGGTCTGGCCGGTGTGCAGCCTGTAAGGGGTCCAGGTAGTAGGACCACTCCTTCAGTGACACACGGCCCTCATTGTCCCACCACACATCCACCTTCCGGCGGATGCGCCGGTAGTTGAACGGGCCAACCAGCTCCTGTGAGCAGGGCAGTCACACCAGGTCACACGCCTTCCACAGGACAGCACGAAGAAGGGTCCTGAGCGAATGCGTCGACAAAGCTTTGCAACCCATGCGCAAAAAGCACGCGCCCTTCTTTGTGCTGCATGGTAACAACGGTTTGTCGGCCACAGTGCCTGCCATTCAGCAGGGATCCTATTGCAAGTTGACAGATGGGCGATGCTGCTCACCAGCTTTGGCTTTCCCCCTGCCCGGATCTCTTCCACATTGGTTATGTTCCATAGCCACACAGAGAAGCGTGTGCCCAGCGCATGCGGACTGGAGGGATCTGCAGGGCCCCTGAAGTGTTCATCCACGCGCGGAGGCGAGGTCGGCTGCCACACAATCGCTGTTCGTATCTGCAAGCAAAGCCATGCAGCGGCGGCTTCACGTAGCCCCCTCTTGTATGTAGCTGCGCATGCAGGACCTATTTGTACATGCACAGCTCCATGTGCACGTCACTGCGCACATCATCTCCCACGATGAGCATACACCGCTGCTTACCCCTTCTTGCAAGAGTTTCTCAACAAAACCTGGGCCCAGAATGCTGACGGAGATGAAGAGAATCGCCACTAGTCCTGAACCGAAAATGAATCTAGAGCGCCTTGTTCTATAGCCCGACAAGCTCCCAAACACGCCTCTGCCCGACTGCATTTTGGTTCCTGTCTTGGGGTGAGTGCGCAGCATGTGGTGATTGCTAAACTACACCATCGTAACCCCTGGAGAAGTTTGGCCACACGCAGCACAGTGTCGACACTGAGGGAATATTGGTCAGTCTTACTCAATGCGTCACCCGCACGTGAAACCCAAACGGTAGACTGAGGTCGTTGCCAAGCATTGTGACTTTGGTTACATTGGCAGGCTCTGCCGGGTACGTTCTTGCGGAACCCTGGTCCTTTCATCTTCCTCGTCTCGCTCTGCTTGATGCCCTCGTGACCATGCATTGCTTGAGCTCGCTGACCTACTTAATCGTTCATGGATCCTTGATTCCTGGTACGTCCATCAGCCTCATCAGGTCCATGATGGTCACCACAGCAGGCGATCAACTTCAACCCAGCAACCAACTTCAACCCAGTGGCACAAACACATGTAAAGCTGTACCGGACCCAGTGGGCCTACTGGATCCTCCCTGGCTCAAACCGGTTGTAGAACCGGTCCGCCGGTCCTGAGTTGATCAAGGGCGCCGGCACATGCACCTTCTTGTCTGGTGTGTACTTCCCTGGCCCTGGGCTGTGCACGCCCTGGTTGACATGAGGTGCATGCGCCTTGGAAATGAAGGGTGCAGCCGACAGGTTCACCTCCGGTTCCCATGCCTTGGGCCCCTTGCCAAATGTGGCGCGCGGCTCTGACCCCCATGTGCGCTTGCCCTTGCGGTCTGCCTGTGTTGCGTACTGGGGCCCCGGGGACGTCTGCCTGCCGGGGTCCAGATACAGGTCAAAGTAGGAGGGCGCCTTAAGGCCCAGGGTGAAGTTTGCTGCTGCCGCACGTGTGGGAGAGGTGTCGGGGGAGTATGCGGCTGGCCCTGGCGAGTGGACGCCTACATTCTCCCGCCGTGCGTGCTCACGTGACACAAAGGCGGTTGCTGACAAGTTAACTGTGGGGTTGACGAGCTTTGTCGCCCCGCCAAACACTGTCTTGGGAGCATCTGCGCCGGAGGCCCTGTATTTACCGGTGGGCAGCATCGCAGGCTCATAGTCACCAGGGCCTGGGTTCCAGTGTGGCGAGTTGGATGGCATCTCCGCGCCAGCATCAAACCGCGACCCCACAAATTGCTTGCCAAACCGGTACTTGACTGTATTGGACAGGCTGGACACTGCATCCTTGGACGGCATGTAGATGGGCCCGGGTGAGGTCACGCTGTCTTGGATGCATGTGTTGGGCGGCCGCTGGCGTGCGGTGCCAAACCCAAACGACGACCCTTCCGCCCGGCCATAGCGGTTGGTGCTTGGGCTGTATGCTCCAGGCCCTGGGGTGTACAGCTTCTTGAAGGGAGAGGCAGAGCTGGGGCCACCTGCTAGTGTGGTCCGGGGGCTGGGCGAGCCTGAGCCGCTACGTACTGGCCGTGTGCGTGGGGACCGCCCGCCCTCGGACCCACTCGTGCCAGGACGGCTGCTTGCGCCCCGTGCACTGGCACTGCGCGTGCGCAGGGGCTGCATGTCTAGTGCCTGGGTGGATGCACGCAACCGGCTCAGCTCTGCTTCCCAGACGGATCGCAGCTGCTCCTCTGCTGGGCTGCCCTTCTCGCCGTCGCTGCTGGTGGCGGGAGGGCGAGGCCGGACGGTGCTGGAGTCGGCACGCTCAAACTTTTTCTTGGATGCGAGGCGGCCCGTGTTCAGCAGGCGCAGATAGTTCTGCATGGAATGAATGAAAGACGTTACACGGACGTTGCATGGACGCACGGGGAAGGGGGACTCTCAGCAGGTAGCATCGAACAAAATGGCATGTGCGGCAATGCAGCAGGGTCATAGCAGTGCACTGTATCACGCGCTGCAGCACGCGCTGCTTGGCAGACCAACATGTTCCATGTTTGCATGCACATGCGCATGTACAACATGCAAGGCGTCATACCTGCGTGAGTTCCTTCGGGTCCTTGGGATCCTTCTCGTCGGGCTCCTCATCCTCCACGTGGTGGGCTTGTGCATTTTTACTTGACGAGCGCTGCGTGCTGTTCTTTGAAGAGTCTGCTACTGCTACAGGTTGGGCGCGAGACGTTGTGGAAATGGTGCTGCTGGATGAAGCCTGTAAACACATGTAAGCATTCGCAAGGAGTCACGCTCAAACCAACCGAACACCATGTTGGCTTATGACAGCGTGTGTGTTATGAACAGAAGAAACCATGAATGCACATAAGCATGCCCGTGCCTGAGGGTGGCTTGATGATGCCGTCGCGTGTGTTGCTGGAGCTGGCTCATCGTCTGCAATCTCCTCAGACAATGGTTCTTCTTGAAAGTCTTCAGACATGATCGCTATCCGCCCTTATAAGGTGCTTTGTGCGGTACAAGGGGGCCGCATCTAACCTCGTTTGTGTTGGACCGCTTATGGTTTTTCCATGAAACAAAATAACAAGGCGCTAAAGACACAACCATACGGACATGCCACACCCGCCCACACCATGCTGAAGAACGGGATTGGGGCGCTGCTGACCACCGCTGTGCAAACTAGCATCTTGCACTCAATACCAGCACGACTGTGCTCGTAGTGCAAACCCTTTCGACAAACCCCAGATCACGAGTTGCGTGGCAGGGCTTCCCCAGTCATGGAAGGGGATGATCTATTTGGGGACCTGCTCGGGAACGGCAAGAATGCCTCTTCCACCAGCCAGGGAGCTACTGGGAAGAAGGGGACCAAAACCCTGCTGAAGGAGCCAGAACCTGGCAAGTCTATTCCTGCAGACGTGTTCACTTCGGGGCCGGGCGGCGAGGAGAAGGGCTCTGATCCCATCCCTTCCACGTTCACCAGCCCCAATGTCAGCAGGGAGGAGCTGCACGCAGTGGTGTCTGGCGCGGTGCAGGCAGCCATGGATGCAACGTTTGGCAAGTTCGTTAAAAGCCTGCGCACGGTCCTGGAGGACCTGGGGAAGCGCGTAGATACCAACAGCACGGCCGTGGAGCAGCTGAAGGATACGATGGAGGAAATCGCGGAGCAGCTTGACTCTCAGGCACAGAACTTCCACGCTCGCTTCACAGGCATCGACGTGGCCATCAAGGTGTGCCTGCTGGCATGCATGGGTCCCGTCACGTTCCACGCTTGCATGGCCATCCAAGCTGCAATGCATATTACGAATCATACTGCAATGTGCAACATCCTCATCCACCTGCCTACATCACGGTGCTGCAGGAGGTGGACCGTGGCGTGCAGGCAATCAGGGACCGCCAGGAGTTGCATGATGCCCAGGCAATGCTGGCCAAGCTGTCCACTGACACGGAGCGCAAAGCCAGCAGCGCAGGCGCAGCAGCCTCTGTGACTTCTGCTGCCGCAGCAGCTCCTGCGCCCGCAGCAGCGGCCCCAGCTGCCGCCCCGGCCACCCCTGCACCTGCGCCTGCTCCAGCTCCTGCGCCCACCGTGCCTGCTCCAGCGCCGCAGGCATCGGCACCTGCGGTGGCCGCACCCGCGCCTGCCGTGGCCCCGCTGCCTGCTCCTGCACCAGCACCAGCCCCCATCCCAGTGGCAGCAGTGCCTGTGCAGGCGCCCCAGTACGGGCAGCCTGCGCCCATGCCCATGCCGACACCCCACATGCCAGACCCCCATTATGCCGCAGCCCCCGTCCCGGCTGCCGCTCCTGCTCCCCAGTACTATGCTCAGCCTGCGTCTGCTCCACACCCAGCCCCAGCACCGCAGGCAGCCCCTGCACAAGCCTCCATGCCTGCGCAAGCACATGCCCCGGAGCCCTTCCCGTTCAACCCAGCCCCCTATCAGCAGCCCGGCTATGGCGCACCACCTCAGCTACAACCTGCATCGTCTGGCCCTCAGCATTTCCCTCCACCCCAGGCCATGCCAGGTACGCATCTGAATCCTTGAAGGAGCAGGGGCGCTTGCAGCTGGGGTGCAGAATCTAGGGTCTGGGTGCACTGCAGGCTGTGATCTTGATACCGGTATCTGAACCATGGCATGGCCTGACATGCTCGTACGACCAATGCACCGGCGCAAAAGCACTTCAATCCAACTCGTTAGTGCACCCTTGTTACACCAGTCCTCTGTGTGCGCTGCGGTTGCAGGTCCTGGGCCGTCACACATGGGACAGCCTCTGAACATGCCCCAGCCCAGCCCCGGACCCCAGTACCCTACGCACTCCTCGCTCTCCTACCCCGCCCCACCCACACAGTCTGCATACCCGGCCGCGCCCATGTACCGGCAGCCGAGCGGCCCACCGCCGTCCAGTATGCAGCCGCCGCAGCGCGGACCACCACCCCGGGAAGCACAGACCAACACACGGTGAGTGTGCCGCTAGTTTCATGGACTAAGGAGGCGGCATGTGCTGCCTCCCAAGATGGCTGCCCGCTGCAGCTGCCCTCCACAATATATCATGTGCATCTGGCCTAGATATGTATGATATGGGCATATGGTTACTGCTATGCTGGCTCTTTGGTGGTGTACGCAGGTCTGTGCGGCTGGATGACATCATTGCGGACATCACGGCCATGGGGTTCCAGCGCCACCAGATCATCGACGTGATCAACTCCATGCAGAAGAGCGGGCAGGCCATCGACCTGAATGTTGTGATTGACCGCCTGACAAACGGCCGTTACTGAGTGTGGCAATTTGGAGCACTGGCACAGGCGCTCACTTGAAATGCAGCATTTTTCCAACAGGGGATTGAATGTGTGGAGCTGGTGCTGATGGGTACGGACGGGGCCGGGGGTTGAGAAGCTGTGGACATAGACCAGTCTCAGCCCAGGACATGGTCATGATTGTGAACTTGCCAATGCAGGGATGTTTGTGTTTGCACCAGCGTGCTGTATCACGGTATTACCACACGGGACATGTATACATGTTGCAAGGACACAGCCTTACAGTTTCAGACATCGGATCCTGACCGGATGGAATTTGATGGTACACGTAAGAAACCGCTCTGATGCGAAGCCTCAAACTTTCCAGCTGTACAAAACACAAGTTTCTGGGTTGTGCAAGTGTGCTACATTGGCCCCAGCATCCTGCCCATCCTGCAGTACCTCCTGCGAGTTGCGACAACTGCCAAAAGATCCAAACATCCACAGTTGCATTAGAAACTGTACAGTGCAACCTAGAAGCGAGAAGTGATGATACAACAGGCTCATATGACACTTCGTTCAGCGCCTGTGGGGCATGTTCTGGCGCGTCTGGTAGCCTGCGCCAGTGTGGGCACGTGGGTTCTGCAGCACATTCCTGAACTCTGACTCCTGCAGTGCATCATGGCAAGGTGCAGCGCCCTCAACTGTTGGTTGTCAAACATGGCGGTTGGTAGGAGCGCAGCATTCCACTTCACATGAGAATGCTGCACCGCAACATCATGCAGACGAGTGCATGCTGTGCACGCTGTGCAACAGCCCATGCTGCAGGCCTGCAAACCACTCACGGAGAGGTCACGGCGGAACATCTGCGTCTTGCCCTGCGACGGATGGTCCATGCTCGTCTTCACTGTGCCTGTGGGCGTTGGTGGTGCAGGCATTCAGGTGGGCAATCCAGGCCCTGCACATGTCCCACAATAGGCGCATCAAGAGCACTACTGACGCGATCCCTGGCAGTTGTTGACGCGTTCCTGGCCAGCATGTACGCAGATGATCGCTTCAGACAGAAAACGAACCAGATCAGGGGTTTTTGAACGGCGAACGAGGGGTGCACAGCAGGACGCACCAGTGGTCGGGTAATAGTCCATCTTAACGTCACCACGCTGATAGAACTCTACACGGGCGTTCTCGTTGTGTCCAGTCTTAGTCCAGCCGTAGTCAGCAGGATCTGTGCGGTGGTGCGACATCTTTCTTGCAGTGCACGAAGAATAACGACGTGTGCAGGTGAGGAGGCCGTGTTTGCTGTTTTAAAGTCTCATTTCTGTGATGCACACTTCTGTGAGAACGGAGAACTGCCTTGAATCGCTTCTTCTTAGTTGCTGCACAGCACCATCACCTTTTCACATTCAGTGTGCCGCAGGGCAGTGGCTTGCCACGTGTTACATGAATGCCAGTTCATTTGCCTGCGTGTCTCACCGTGCACCCATGCCACCCCTCATGCCTGCTGCCCCTGCACCTGGACCTGCAGGCCCTGGGGCAGCCCCCCCGGCACCCAGTCCGCCCCAGGAAGACACCGCGTCAGTCACGCGGGAGAACACGTTGCTCAAGTGCTGAGGCGGTGCATGAGGTGCGCCACTCGCCTGCCCACTGCCCTGACCTGTTGTGGGGGACACGTAGCCAGGTGGCACATAGCCACCGCTGCCACCTGCGGCAGGGTTGCCAGGCACATGCGCTGGCCCCGGAGCTGCTGCGGCTCCAGGGATGAGCCGGCTGAGCACATTGGTTTGAGGCACCACCGGCTGCGAGGGCACGAACCGCTGCCCCAGGCTTGCAGCAGCAGACGCTGCACTGGCCGGTGCAGAGGACGCAGGCCCCCCAAAAAGGCCGCTGCCCAGGATGCTGCCCACACTGCCTTGGGGCCCTGTGCTCCCTGCAGCGGTGCTGCTGCCCCTGCCAGATGTGGCAGCTGTAGCAGGCGGTGCATAGCCTTGAGATCCCACAGACGCTTGGGTGCGCAATGGCTGCTGCTGTGCTGGCTGCTGCGGCTGCTGTGGTGTGCGTGCTGCTGGCTGTGATGCAAGGGCTGCAGTTGCAGCTGCAGACACAGCTGCCAGCACTTTTTCACACCGTAGCTCATTCAGGTGTGACAGCTGTGTGCCCAGCTCCTGAAGCACATCCGAAACCAGTGTGCGGAAAGATGACTCAGCTTGAGCAGCTGCTGGGGAAGCAGGGCCCAGGAGGGCAGGTGCGCGCAGCACACTTGTAACCTGCGTGCGGGTATGAGATTCACACGTGTCATGAGTGTGTGTGTATGCAGCAGTGGTCGTCAGTGTAGACAGTGTTGCAGCAGTTTGGTGAGCACATGCATCAGGGATTGCATGGATTTGCATGGACTGTTCGGCAACACACTCACCCGCTGCGCCAGTAGCTCCAGATGTTGGTTGCTGGCACCCAGCGCAGCCATGAACTCGTCAAGGGCAGCGTCAGCAGCTGCGCACACCACTGCAGACCCACCGCCTTGTGTGACCGCTCGCGACACCGCGGCCTCCGCCCGCTGAGAGGACGCACATTTGCAAAGCACATGTGAGTGAGGAAAACCACTGTTTATGAACATCGTGTAGCGCTTGCAAAAGCATCGCCTCGTTCTGCCCACTCCTACCCAACCTGTTCTTGGTGCTTACGTCGTTGCGGCAGTGGCAGTGCACTTGCTAGACATACCCAACAGAAGCATGCGGCTGTTTGGGTGAGGTGCCAGCTCCTGTTCGCACAGCAGGTGGCTCCTGCTGCACGCACCTGAAGTGCAGTGCTGGTGTCGACACCCTTGAGCTCCTCAAGTGTCACTCGGGCCTCCTGCACCAGTGTTGCCAGCATGGACAAGAGCTCGCTTTCCTCTGCAGATGCAGGGGCAGTCGCACCATCTGTGCTGCTCCTGCCCAACACATGGACCTGCTGCTGCAGCATGTCGCGCTGAGCAGTCACAGCCGCCAGCTGTTGCGCCAGCGTGTCCCGCTGTGACGTGGCAGCTGCCAGCTGTGACATCACCTCTGACAGCTGGGCGTTCACCCGTGACATTGCCGCATCTGCTGCTGCCAGCCGTTGTTCAGCTGTAGCAGAGGCGGGGGGAATACGTGGAGTGCCATCCACTCTCATGCCTTCTGCTGGCATGGACACCACGGTGCCGGTGTCAGTTGCCGTCATGGGTGCAGCGGCGGGTGGCCCGTCATCCTCAAAGAACATGAGCAGGTCGTCGGACTTGGGTGGAGGCGGCTTGGCTGGTGCTGGTGCAGGCACCTTGGTTGGCAACACAGAGGAGGCCTGCACCGCAACAGCCCCAGCAGCCTGGGCCCTGGCAGCGGTGAGCTCGTTCTGCAGGGCCAGGAGCTGCGACTGCAGTGCAGCCATGCTGCGTGCCTGGTTGTGGATCGTGCCATTCAGCGAGTCCCGTTGTTGAGTGAGCGCATGCAGCTCATCTTCCGCATGTGCAGCAGCAGCACGTGCCTGCTCAGCCTCTGTGCGTGCCGCTTGCGCTGCCTTCTGTGCAGCCACCACCTCCTCTTGTAGAGACTGAATCCGGCCTGCCTGAGCAGCAATGATGGCCTCAGTCTCGGCAGCATCCAATAAGGCGTCAGGCGAGCGTGGCCCACCTGCAGCTGTTGCATGCGACTGTGCGTCAACTGGCTTGTCCGCTGCTGCAGCAGCACGTGCAGCAGCAGCTGCCGCCTCAGCCGCCTCAGCTGCAGCCATCGCAGTTGCAGCAGCCTCTGCAGCTGCTGTGCCCTCAGCCTTGGCTGCTTTGAGATCCTGTTCCAGAGCTGCATGTGCTGCAGCACCCTCCTGCAGCTGCTGCTGCAACTTTTCAACCTGGCCCTGTGCTTCTGCCAGCTGTTGCAACACCTCCTGTGCTTGCACACGCGCGGCCTCCAGATCCAGTCGCAGCTCGTCTGTAGAACTCCTCTCTGCGGCAGCAGCGGCACTGCTCTCTGCCGCCATCTGCTCAACCTCTGCCAACCGAGCACGGAGGGCGTGCTCTGAAGCCTGCAGCTCTTGGTATGATGTGCGCAAGTCTGCCAGCTCTGCCTCACGTTGCTGCAGCTCTGCCTGCGCCGCACCAGCTGCTGCCTCGCTGGCTTCCAGTGCACTGCTCAGTGTTTCCAGCTGCTCGGCTAGTTGGCTCGCCTGCCCTGCCAGGGCCGCTGCAGCAGCCACCTTCTCCCTCAGTTTCAACACCTGTGCCTCAGCAGCCGCCGCCCGTGCAGACTCCATCTGTGCCTGTGCCTCTGCAGCTGCTGCATGCTCTCTCAGCTGGTCAACATCCCCCTGAGCAGCAGCAGTGCAGTTCGTCAGCTGTTCAGCAGCCGCCTCTGCAGCCGCAGCACGTGCCAGCAGCTGCTCAGCATGCTGCTCAGCCTCATGCAAACGGGTGCTGCAGACCTGGAGCTGCTCTTGAAGCTGCGCTGCACCAGCTTCTGCTTCTGCAGCCCGCGCTGCAGCAGCTGCTGCCTCCTCACCACGTGCTGCCAGCACCTCAGCCAATGTACCCAGCTGCTCAGCCAGCTGGGTGGCCTGTGCTGCAAGCACTGATGTGGCAGCAATCTGGGCCACCAGCTGGTTGGAAGCACCCGCAGCCTTGGTATCATGCTCTGCATGAGGACTGCGCTCGGCCGGCACCTGCTGGTGCAGAGCCAAAGCCGCTGTCAGATCAGCCTGCAATGTGGCAGCTTCTTGTTGCGCTGCCGCTGCCTGCTGCACTGCCACCTCCAGCTGCTGGTTCAGTGCTGGCACCACACTGTGCTGCAGGTGTGCCAGCTGAGCCTCAACTGTCTGCATAGCTTCCATGTGCTGAGCCTGCATGTGGGCCACCTCCTGTGCATGATGCTCCTGCACATACTGCAGCTGCGCCTCTGCCTGGTGCACCCGCTCTGTTGCAACCTCAGCCTCCCGCTGCAGCGCGCCTGCAAGCTGCTCTAGCCCGGCCACTGCTGCTTGTGCGTCTGACAATGCTGCCATCCAGCCAGACGTACGTGACGCTGTGACTGACACCAGCTGCTGAACTGCGTCCAGTGTGGTGTGGGCATCCACCAGCACAGCGCCAAGCTCCGGAGCTGCAGGCTGTGTTTGAGCATCAGACTGTTCTGGCACAGCTTCTGCCTCCATTTCAGCATGGGCCACAAGCTTGGCCACGGTAGCAGCCACAAGCCTGGCCACCTCCAAAAACTGCTCACTGCCTGACGCTGTGCCTGCACTGCCATTTGCTGGCACCTGCATGTCTGAGCCAACAGCAGCATACCCTATAGCACTGCTGTGGAGAGGCCGATCCTGGATGCCTGCTGATGGATAGGCACAACCGGCCCCCTGCAGCAGCAGCTGCTGGTCAGAGGCTCGTGTATGGTGTTCAAGTGGTGCAGTAGACGATGCAAGGGAGAGGTCTGTAAACATGTCCAGCCCAGGCTCGTCCTGCTGTTGCTGCACTACCTCCCCGTTGCAGTGTGCTGCCGGCAAGGATGTGGCTGCAGCTGGGCCATCATCCAGCAGGGAGAGTGACCCCAAGGGGCCTCTCACCATACCATCTGCCACTGCGCGTGGGACACTGCACGCAGGTGACGCTTCAGTACCGTCCGCCAAGCCAAAGACGTCTCCCAGCAAATCTGTATCATGGCCTGCTGGGACAACACCATCAGCGGAGTGAAGGGGCTCAGGATGAGGTGGCAAAGGTGGTGTGGAGCTGGCCGTCTCCCCTGCTGCTTTGTCAGCACCTGGGTTGTGCCATGGGCTGCCTGCTGCCTCGGATGCCCTCTCCAGCACCTCCTCTTGCAGAGATGCCATCTGCGCGCGGGCTGCTGTGAGCTGCCCCTGAGTCTGTACCAGCGCTTGCACTGCATCCTCTCCACGAATGCAGGCCTCATGCAGCTCTGCACGTACCGATGCCAGCTCATCAGTGAGGTCTCGGAGTTCTGACCTGGCTTCTGTAAGAGACTGTACAGCCTCGTCACGCTCCCCGCGCAACACTGCTACCTCTGCCTCTGCCTTCTGCAGCTGTTCCTGCATGCCATCCAGCTCCTGTTGTACCGCCTTGAGCTGGGCCTGTACTGCCTGCAGCTCATCATGTACTGCTTTTGCTTCACCCTGGTGCCGCTGCATTGCTGCAGCTGCACTTTGAACCGCCGTGGACGCCGCCTCTGCTGCTTCCTGTGCAGCTTCCAGCTGTGACTGCAGCTCCTCTGATTCTGCACGGGCCGCGGCCAACTCATCTGCCAGTGCCTGTGCTCGCGCCTTGGCCTCGGCAAGCTGAGCATGAGCTTCTTGCAGCTGGGCCTCGCCTTGCGTGGTGAGTGCTGCCTGCAGGGCGGCCAGCTGTGTTTGTGCCTCCACCAGCTGCGCAGCAGTGGCTGCCATCTGGCTGTGTGCAGCCTGGGCATCAGCTTGCGCTGCAGCGCTCTGCTCCACAGCCTCCTCACGAAGGCTCCGTTCCGCCTCAAGCGCCTGCTGCGCAGCATCGAGCTCTGCCTGCACCACTTGCAGCTGTACCTGCGCATCTGCTGCTGCCTCCTGTGCCCGCAGCTGTGCTTGCAGCTCAGCCACGACACTCGCAACCTCTGCTTGTACAGCCTCAGCCTCGGCCGCACGCCCATGAAGCATGTCCAGCTGTGCCCTGAGCGCTCGGACCTCGGACTCGGCCTCTGCTGCATGTGTGCTCGCAGCGGCTGCAGCAGCAGCATGAGCGGCTGCCTCCTCGTTGCGTGCTGCTAGTGCTTCAGCCAATGCCCCAACCTGCTCAGCCAGCTGGGCCGCCTGTGTGGCAAGAGCTGATGTGGCAGCAACCTGGGCTGGTGGCTGTGAGGGAGCTGGTGAGGTGACATCTGGTTCTAGGGCTGACCTCTCTGCAGCACCAGGCACAGAAGGCTCTGATGCATCCCCGCTCACCCAGTCAACCCCCAGCAGATCTGTCTCAGCTGCTGCATTAGCGCCAGTAGCCTGTGCGGTTTGTTGTGATGCCTGTAGGGCTGCTGCTGCCTCTGCCTTGGCACGTGCCTGCTGCAGCTGCTCCAGCAGGTGTGCATTCTCTGCTGCCTGGAGTGCTGCTTGGGCTTCCAGTTCTTGGATCCTGGTCGCAGATGAGGCCAGCTGCTGCTGCAGCTGTTGCAAGGCCTGGGCGCTTGCAGCAGCAGCAGCGGCTGGATCAGGCACAGGCACGCTCGCTGCCTGGCTCATCTGCAGCATGCAACAGAGACAGCAAAATACGCGTCACGTACAGCCTGCATTATGCAAGGCCCGCAAGAATGTCATGTGCTGGAGTAGGATGTACATGCAGCCTTGTGGATGCACAAACCACAGGCAGATCTGAACCAGCAAGAAGGAAGAACATCGATGTAAACCAGCCCCCAAACAAGCCCCCTGCACCTTGGCCACCTCTCCACGCAGTCGTTGAATCTCCCGAGCGAGTGTGGTCTGATCCGCCCGCGCCTTTTCCTTGGCACGTGCAGATGCCTCCCTCTCTTCCAACAGGGCCTTCTCAGCCTGTGCCTTGTGCTGCTGCAGGTCTGACTGGGTGGCCTCCAGCTCAGCATATGTGGCAGCCAGACGGTCGAGCGCTGCCTTGTGTGCGGCCTCGGAGGCATCCAGCCGCTTCTGCAGGTCAGCCAGCGCCTGTGTGCCAAGGGGCACCAGCAAACATCAGCAACAACATAAACACACATTAGCAGTAGGACCACAGGTGCACAAGATGCGTGTGCAGCAAGCAGCCTCAAAGCTTCCACACCAGGAGACCAGGCGCCAACGTGCTGCATGCGGGGATGCCAGCAAGGTTGGGGCGTCAGCGCCACCCACCTCCGTATCAGCCCCTACTGCGGCACCCGGCAGCAGCGCAGCGGCTGCAGCCGATGCTGCAGCACCAGCGCCTGTGCCGCTCGCACGCCGGCTGAGTTCTCCGGTGCCACTAGTTCGGCGGCTGGCAACGCCCCAGTCATGCAAGCGCGAGAGCAGGCCCGCGTTCTCCTGTCGTGCGTCCGCCAGCTGCTGCTGGAGTGCGGCCACCTGCGAACGCAGGATGCACGCAGCTTGCGTTCAATGCACATGATTGGCGCTCCTGGGGCATTGTCAGCATCCCGTGCCGTTCCATGCACATGATCGACGCTCGCGGGTCAGTGTCAGTTCAACACCAATAACCTGAGTACTGCAACGCCCACAGCCCAGCCAACCGTCCAACCAGGTTGATCTGAACACACAGCGCGCCGGTGTGTGTGCTTCAGCGACGGTGGCAGGTCCCTGCCCCTCCACCCACCGCACCTGTGAGTTGAGCAATGCAAGGCGGCCTGCCACCCCATCCTCTGCCTGGGCCAAGCGGCTGGACAGCTCCAGCCTGATGTCCTCAGAGGCGGCCAGTGCAGCACGTAACTCATCTGCCTCGCCTGTGGTGTGGGAGAGCATGCGAATGCAGCATGGAGCTGGCAGTTGCTGGCAGTTTCAACATTGCTTGAACTCCTGGGAGATGCTGCTGCGTGCCCTCACCACGTGCAGAAGCGGCCGAGCTGAGCAGGACAGCATCAAGCAATCGGCCACCATGTGCCGTGTATGTGCATTCGTATTGTTGCTTCAGGTGGCACATGGCGTGTCCCTATGACACCAGGACACTCCGCACCTTCCACAGCGGCAGTGCTGCCCTCCAGTTGCCGAAGCTCCGCCTCAACCGCAGCCAGCTTCGCATCCCGCTCCCCCACCTGCTGCGCCAGGTCAGCAACCTGCGCCTGCAGCTGCTCCACCTGCTGCTGGAGAGCGCCGCTGTCCACCACTGCTGCTGCGGCGTCCAGTGCAGGTGGGGCTGCCTGCAGCGACTGCGCAGTGGACGCCTGCCTCGAAGCCTCCCGTGCCGCAACCGCTGCAGCCTCTGCAGCCTGGTGGGACACCTCCACTGCGATCCGGGCCTCTGCCAGCTGCGCCTTGAGGTCTTCCAGCTCTGATTCCAGGGCACGCTCCCGCGCGCTGCGTCCGCCCCCTTGCAGCTGCACCTCCAGCTCAACCACGCGTGCCCCCAACAGCCGGTTCGCCTCGGTCAGCATCCCGACCTCGGTGCTGGCCGCACGCAGGTCGTTCCCAGCCTGCAACATGCCGATGCGCACACTAGCGACATGTCAGCATCACGATGCACTGTATGAGAACCTATAATAACGATTGACGTAAGAACGAAGGGACAGCAGTCCATTCATGGGGCGCACAGTTGCTCCATGGCACGCCACCCTCAGCACGCACTGCTACAGGCGCATGACACCAAGCTGCAGCCATCCCATGTCCACAGATGATCATACCCTCCCGTAGACATGGAACCATACCCACACAGCAACTTGCAAGTGATCTGGCTGGCGCAAACATGCACGCACCCTCTCCCGCAAGCACATCACGTCACTTGCGCGGTCCGTGTGAAACATACAAGGTGTCATTTTGTGCAGTATACCACCTTTGTGTAGTATACGAGTTCAGAGCGCACCTGCACCAGCCGAGCCTCCAAGGCATCCACGAGCCGCCGGATGTCTGCCCTTGCCTCCAGCCTAACACCCAGCCGCATTGCACCTGCAGCACCTGGCACTGAGGCGTCCAGCCCTGAGTCCCCTGGGCTGCCTGGGCCCAGGATACCGACTGAGCCGCCTGCGGCGCTGGTGCTGCCCGTACCTGCAGCGGCTGAGGGGAAGGTACTGCCATGCCCAGGGGGCGTGCTGAGGCTCCCTTCATCACCCCCATTGGCACTCGGCCTGGCCTCTAGGGTCTGTCCTCCTCCACTGCTTGCCCCCATGCGGCTGGCCATAAGCATGGCCTGCTGTCTTTGCTGACCCATGCTGTGCGCATGCGTGTGCGGGTGGTGCGAGTGCAGCACTGGTGGCCCGTCCACCTCCCCGAGCACGGACTCCCCAGCTTCACTGGATGGACCGCTCAGTTCCCGCATGCTCTCACTGCCAATGCCCTGGCCATGCGCCTGGCTCCACCCAAAAGTGGAGGGCGCGGCGGGAGGGATGGTGGAGGCCGTTGAATGTGTAGGAGATGCCGGCGATGGGGCATAGCTGGGGTAGGCTTCAGGTGCTGGGGATGAGGTTGTGGTGGCAGCGCCACTGGCAGCCCTGCAGCACGAACAGGGGACAACAGGGAGGATCTGAAGGTCCAGCATGCGTGTGCAAACTTTGAGTTGAACTTGTGTTGCCCATGAGCCAATAATGCACGCAGATGCACAGGCAGGGTGGAATGGCGGCTTGCTCGTGCATGGCAAGCACATGAAACATATGCTAGGCTGCCTGCACCTCATCTGGCCTGCGGGGCAGCAGCAGCACCAGAACCACCACGGACCTTGCAGCTGCCTGGGCTCGGGCAAGGGCCTTATCAAACTCCAGAAAGGAGCGCAGCACAGCACTGCGTGCGATCTCCGGCTTGCTGATGAGCTTCCACAGCCACTGCTCCAGCTCCTCACGTCGTTGGTCACACATGTCCTGTGGAAATGAAACACGCACGCAGCCACAGGACAGCGTGAGTGTGTGACTCGTCCACAGCTCGATGTGCATGCATCGATGTGCCTGATGTTGTGATGTCGTTCCCGCCGAGGCCACTCGCCCTCCCCCACATGAATCATGCCGGCAGGCATCTGGCACCACCCTGTACGCTGTTGCACGCACGCATGCAGGTAGCTGGCATTAGCCTGCTTGCATGCACACACCTTGATGCCGCCCAGATGGATGGCATGTTTGGGTGGGGGCGCCAGGCCACGCTCGCGCATGACCTCTGGCAGTGCGGCCTTGAGCTGCGTGCCAACAGTTACACACGACCGTGTGCTGGTGTGCACAGCACGACAAGGCTGCAGCTACATCAGTCACCATGAGCAGGCACGGATCCGCGCACGCTTTGCGCATCATGCAGCAGCACCAGCAATGGCACCTTCCCATGCATCCCATACCACTGTCAATAGCTCACTTGATCGTGCAGATGGCGGAATTGGCTGTATCGCCGCAGCACAAAGAAAGGGGGCCGAGACAACGCTGCGTCTGAAGGGGCATCTGGTCCTTGCAAGAGCACATTCACGCGGTAGAGCTGCGAAGAGCAGTGTTACCGCATGTGGGAGGGGTGCAGCACAGCGGAGACGCGGCAGATCACCACCAGGGTTTTGCATACCAGGCAGGTTCGACACAATCACGATCAGCTCCACCAAGTCCATGAAAGCTTGTTATCATCAACTTACCACCACGTCCTGGCCGTCTGCATCCTTGCCCTGAATCCAGAGCGGCACCTGAACTGTGTACCTCCAGCCAGTTGACATGACTCAGCCGTGAGTTAATCAATCAGGTATAGTCCTCCTCACGTGCACCAGTCACTTGATGTTGCACATAGATCCCCATCCGTTCCCTCCAATAAAACAAGTCAAAATTTACTCTTTGTGCGTTCACCACTGATATCTCAGAACCCTTAGGGTTCGGACTTTCGGTGCACATGCCGCACACTTCATTTGCCAAGTTTAAAGTCACGCCTTGTGGCGTTCCTTCACTTCACTTCAAGTTCAAGGACATCTAAAGCAACACAACCCTCAGGCCATCTGATAAGGCCCAGGTAGCAGTTCAACAGCTGACCCTGCATGTCATGCCACAGTGAATGAATGAAGATCGTAACACTGGAGGGAAAGGGAGGAGTGGGTACCACAGTGAGTCAGGTCCGGTCTAGTTCTCAGTTGCTGGTGTGTTCATCCGCAAAATGTTCCGTGTAGGATAGCGATAATCCCAGCGTGGGAAGCCCGATAGTT